>SNQJ01S0139986.1:25140-41899 GCA_010110895.2 Picea sitchensis | reverse complement strand
AAACTTCAAAATATATGAAGTTTACAAACTAGATATTTTAATGGTTGAAACAACACCTTCTATCATTAGGTAATTTGTTTGTTCCGACAATCTCTACTTGATTACTTAAATGAGTTTTTGACTTGATATGCATTCGACGAAACACGAGATATTTTATTGTTTAGGTATTATTGTCGCAAGGGTTTGAAGGGGAAAGGTCGCCTAACATGTCATCACTTACTTCCTACCAGCGAGTAATTTTGTCCTCAGCTGGTGTGCTCTCTTACTCGCTTTGACGATCTAATCATCAGTTCAGTCTTTCTTATTATGGAAAAGTAAAGCTTGAAGCTATAATGATGATGATTAATAATTTCAATGAATCCCTCAAAACCTCTAAATTCCCATAAGTTAAAAACATTTCCTCCGGTCAAACCTGAAGAGAAGAAGGAAGCCAATGTGACACATGGCCTACCATACTAGACACCTGTTCTCTCAACCATTGAACAAACTAATTCCACTTCATCAATCTGAAAGTTCCCTTCTACTACCACCGTTCAAAGGTGGTAAGCTCACAAATCACATCCAACAGCATTGGAGATGTAGATGTTCACTATTATATGGTGAAGGTGCACATATCTCTGCATTCATATTTGAACTGGGTTGGTTTCTGTTTCCACTCAGAACTGCCTTGCCTTGTTTAAAGGCTTAGAGGCCACACAGTAACTTACATTTTAGGAGTTCCTTCTGTTCAGTTTCAGCTATGACAATGGGGAAACAGAAAGACAAGGAATATCCAGTACCTGAATTTATTTCAAGCTGCATGGAGCCCAAAGTTCTCATGAAGACAATTGTCGTTATGGGTTCTTTGCTTATAGCAGGCCACTTTTTGCCATTTGGCAGACACAATTTCCCCTCCTATAAATATCTGGCACCAGCATTTCTCCACCAAGATTCGAACCCGGGTGCATACAGTTTCGAAATCAGAACTACAGAACTGGAGGACATGGCCAAGGAAAATAGAATTCATAATATCAGCATTGCCATGAACAGAACCAGCAGAGGCACTGAATTTCATGTGAAAGAAGATCCGAACAAGCGGGTTTTTCTTCCTTATGGGAATGCTGCATACTTGTTTATCCAAATGGGGGCATACAGAGGAGGTGCAAACACCTTTGCGGTAGTTGGGCTCGCTTCCAAGCCTCTCCACGTTTATGGCAAGCCACGATTCGAATGCGAATGGATCCCCAAGAATTCATCCTCTGGAAGAATGAAGGGCAAGGCCGACAAAATGCTCCCAGATTGGGGCTATGGCCGAGTTTACACAGTCGTGGTTGTCAACTGCACTTTTTCTCAGAACGTTGGCACCGATGGCCATGGTGGAGAGCTCATTCTTCATGCACACCATGGCAACGAATCTGGCAAACTGGAGAAGTTCGTTGCTCTCAAGGAAGAAGAAGGTGCCTACAATGGCTCTGTTTACAGTCAGGCTCCTCCCTATGATTATCTCTACTGCGGTTCCCCGTTGTTTGGCGACCTGAGTCCTCAGAGAGTGAGAGAATGGATGGCTTATCATGCCAAGTTCTTTGGGCCTCGATCGTATTTCGTTTTTCACAATGCGGGTGGGGTCCATCCTGAAGTTAGGAAGGTGTTGGAGCCATGGATTCGAGCTGGTCGCGTGACATTGCAGGATATAACTGAGCAAGAAAAGTTTGATGGGTATTACCATAATCAGTTCCTCATTGTAAACGATTGTTTGCACAGATACAAATTCATGGCGAATTGGACATTTTTCTTCGATGTAGATGAATATATCTACGTTCCTCCGGGGAATACTCTCCAATCTGTGCTGAACGAGTTTTCAAATTATACACAGTTCACCATTGAGCAATATACCATGTCCGGCAATCTCTGCTTGGAGTACAATCTGCGCAACAACTCGACCAACAAAACTTATTCCAGGTAATTGTTATGGTTTTCAATTGACTCGAATAAAGATTCGATCATCTCTTTTGGATTTGAAATTCAATGTGGTAATTTTGGTGTGCAGGGAATGGGGATTTGAGAAGCTAGTATTCAGGGACGTGAAGACAGGAATATGGAGAGATCGCAAGTATGCAGCGCAGGCAAGGAATATGTACGCGACTGGAGTTCACATGTCTGAGAATTTGATAGGGAAAACAAGCCACAAGACAGAGGGTAAGATAAGATACTACCATTATCATAACACCATCTCCACCAGAGAACAGCCATGCAGGGAATGGGTGAAGCGATCGATAAGAAACAACGTGACTTGGGTGGCAGGCACGCCGTATGTATACGATGGGACCATGAAAGCTCTAGCTCCATCCATTAAACAGTTCGAGAAAGATATGATCGGATCCCAGCTTGAATCTACTCCACTGTAAACATTAGCCGGTTCTTTTTTAAAATTAGAAGTGCAATAACCTAGAGTTTCTGTGTCCAAAACAAAACCCTAATCACTCTTTGCAATAAAAAATCTGAAGAAAAAACGAAAGTTCAAAAGAATAAGATGCCATAGACGTTGAAAACCCATCGTCAACTAGGTTTGCAGTCGGAAAACTTTGACGTAGAAGTAGGTCGGAATAAATATTTAAAAAAACCCACTCTTAATCTTTTGTCTACGTCCTGAACTAGAGAGAGAGGAACTAGTTTTTTTTTTTGAGAAGGTAGGGTTTCCGAGATGTCAATGTATTTAATTGTTTTCTCTGTTGGTAGAGAGATATCTGGTTATAAAATTTCCATAATTGTTTTCTATGTTGGCAGAGAGATATCTTGTTATAAAATTTCTATTATTTTGCAATATGGGTGACAAAGAATTTTAACTTAATTTTTATTTTAATTTTTTACTCAAATTTGAAAATGCCCAACAGAAGGTTTTATCTATTTTATAAAGTTTTCAAACCAGAAAAAACTGATTATTAGTCTTATGAAAAGAAAATATATTGTTTTGACTTTCTAAAAATATAAAATCCACTGTGAGCTAAAATAATGATTTGGATCGATCTGGATTTGATATCCTTATTTTTTTTTATAAAAAGAATGCCTTGAAGTAAGATGTTTCTCTCTTTTATTCAAACTCATGATTGACAATCTATCCATTCAGAAGGGGATCTATAAAGGTGATTATGGACAAAGAGATGATAACAAAGTGTTTATCAATAATGAGTGGATGACAAAGGAAGTGTTAAGAAGGAATGATTAATTAGCAAGTTGCTAACAATGTGTTTATTGAAAAAAAATAGTTGCCGAAAGAGTACAATCATTAATAGACCTAATTCATGGACAAAGTCACTAACATAGAATCTTGTCAATAGAGAGGTTGTTAACATGGAGCTATTTATCAAGGGATTCCACCCCCTACTTAACTGACATAATGACCATGGCCAACGAAGACCAATGACCAATGAACACCTAGATCCTATGTGGACTTCACATGAGCTTTCCATCCATGTGAGCTAAAGATGAAAGGACAAGAAGAAAAAGAAACACTAGTCAGAATTGGATTAACTATCTTGGGAGGTTTGATGTTGTTGCATTCTGAAACCTAGACTAGTAGAGTTATAAGATTCCATATTTTTAGGTTTTAGTGGAGTTGAGAGCCAATGAGAAGAAATTGGAATAAAAAAAGGGAGGTATTCAACATTTATAATGGTCTTAAGCCTAGTGCACAATGTTGAATCTCTTCTAGATCCCTCTATAATCTGAACACATTGCACTTAAATAAAGAGTTAGACAAGCCATTGCCATGCTAGTGTTTTCCCACATTGACTTCTCTAGAGTAAGTCTTTGTGTATACTATTTTATGTATTTGTGTGTTGTTTTGTATGGTTTTGTAGGAATGAGTCTGGAGCTAGAATATGAATCTTGCATATTAAAGTGACTAATATGTCTCTTAACCTATCTCAAATATCAATTAACATGTCTAAAATGAATAAAAAAATCGCCATATTGATGAATTGAATGAAATGGAAACAAAGGAAACTATCTCATGAGCCTAGATATAGAGAAGAGGATGAATTTGCATTGAAAATAAAAACTGGAAAAATTAAATAGCAACAAACTCCAAACAAATTTCAAAGTGAATTCCAAAGTCATAATCAAGGCATATGCAAGTGAGATAGACACCCTCAAACTCAATGAATGATTACAAAAATTAGAAGTTTATTTCAGTTTTATATGTGAGGTGATTGAAGACCAAATAATTTATTTTTCTTTGTTAAAGTTGGAAGATCATGTGTTAACTTCCAGGTGGGAAATTTATATTACCACTTGAAGACCTAAAGAGTAACCACCAATGACTAAATTGTAAGTGTTGAAGGACCTTATTAAGTCACACTTCTTCCAATTGGATATAAATAAGAGAAAATATTTGATGGCATTTCTATCATCAAAGGAAAGGGTAGACCATATGTTCTCATTAAATACTTGGGGAGGTTTCATAACCATATCCAAAGACTGGTAATTCTCAAATGATATATATTTGTTGTGGAAAGAGGTAAAAGAAGCATGGCCATGTTAGGATATTTAAACACTTAGGAGTTAGTTAAGATCAACTTGGTCTAATGTGTTGTTAGGTTAAAGTATGGTTCTTTAGTATGCATTTGTAATCTGACGATCATAATTTGTTCCCGACATAGAGTGATTTGAAGACTCGTATTTTGCTCGATCTTAACAACTACAATGATCCATGGATTAACACCTGATTGGTCCATGATCTCTATTTAAAGAGAATGAAGGGTCATTTGTTTATGATTGATTGTGAGAAACTCTATGTAACATATTTTATTTTTCATTAATAAATTTCCTCAAGTGGCCACGTTGGTTGGGGTCTTGGATGTTCCCCACATGGGTTTTACCATGTAAAATCATCAGTGTGCCGATCTTTGATCTGGTTGTGTGATTCGTTACTGAGGTTGTTCGTCCTCTATTGGAATACATGTGTTTTCAAATATGCCATTAGCCCTACAATCCAAGGAGAAGGAAATATATCTCCACTATGACCAATGACTATATTTCCCTAAAGAAAACAATGATATATGATATTTCTAAGCTATTGGTAAACTTCCACCTGTGATTAATGAATCCCTAGAATTTGACTGTGATGATTCTTCTTTTCCTCCTTGTTATCATGTCAATCTTGCCCACCTATGGTAGTGCAGTGATTTAGCCAAAGATATCCCAAATTAGCTTTAACCCAACCTCATATAATCAAAAGAAAAGAATAAAAGCCAATTAGATACCTCAAATCATAGTCAAACTTCAAGTTGATCATTAGATGGGTTGTGTAGCCTTACCTTGATTAGTCGCGTGATCCTTATAACAACAGGATTATAGAATTTTTGTGGCTCATTAATGATACAGGTCACCAAAAATGGTTAGTTGCTAAATGTAGACCTAAATAAGTTACTCTTTCTCTTTAATTTTTGGTATCTGACCCTCATTTCTGTCAAGTCAAGCACATGGGAGCCCATGCTTGAAGCTTGGGCATTCCCACTTGAACTAGTTCCTCATCCAACTTAGTTCTAGTCTATAAATATAATCCATTACCATGCATTCTAATAACTTTTGAATGTAAGGTTATGCTAGTGGAATATAGCCAAAAAGTGAAAAAAAATTCCTTTCACTCACCTATATTTATGTTTCCTTACCTTTATGCTGTCATTTTCCCCCTCCAAAGTGCCAACACATAAAGGAAATTGTTGCATGTTCATCCTCAACCTAGAGAGATCCTATTAGAATACTAAAGGAACCTCTCACAAAGATAGTTGGAGTACACAAGATACAAAATTATTTCCAAGTGATATATTTCATGCTTTATTTCTTTTCCATGGGATGATAAATATTTTTTTTTCTTTCCCTCCAAATATCTTGTTCAAATAATTGAAACTCATTGTTTGAATGATTTATTAGTTAATATGCATGCATAGGGGATATATTTATTTACTTTCTTCATTGTTCACATAGTCTTATATGCTCTTTGCTCTAACAACAAAATTAGTTTTTTTTTCTTGGAATCCACATGCACAAAAACCCCATATGCAGGATGGTGACACTATTGGTGACTTTAACCATTAATATCATTCATGGTTGTTCCTATGTCTATCATATACTCTATGTTAGTTTTCTAGATCCCTTTGGTTGTTATATTGACCCCTTCAGTTAGCTAAAGAGTTTCCATTTAAAAATTATTAGGTTTTTGAATTCTTAGGTATTTGTGCAATTATCTTTTTGAATACCACATAGTGGAATATGTTTTTTTGAAATCCACACAAAATGTTGTGCAAGACGTCTTTTCCTATTCTACAACATCACACAATCATGGGTTCTATGACCTGTGCGATTCCATTTAAATTAAGATTTTGATTACGGTATAGCTTTTCTTTACAATTTTGTGCAAAATTTAATATTCCCATAATTATTTGGATTGTTCTAGCAATGTTGTTTATTCATTTGATTGCTTATTATTTAAAGACATCCATTAGTAAATAAATAAACCTTTGATTTCCTATAAGGGCTAGTGCAAGATAATGCTTCCCTCTCATGACACATTAATTGCAAGGGAAATATAGAAAAACAACAATCTGTTGACTAAGAGGAATTATTAGAGGTACACATGTACAACTTATTAGAATATGGTGTAAAAATATGAAATGTAGGAAATCAAATTAGATTCTAGAATGTATAACTTTTATATATGGAAATTTGGGATAACTATGAAAAAATAACGTTCTTCTTATAGTGGGATGTTACTTTTCCTCTAAATATAATGAATGTGTCTATGTTAAGTTGACATTGTTTTAATCTCTAAGTGACATAAGTTCTTGAAACAATTTTGTATAATTCTATATCACAGTTGTTTCTTGTGTGTCAATAGTTTTCGATGATTTTAAATGTTAAGTTTGTATTTTCTTAAAATTAATAAATTCAGTGAATCCTTGACATTACGAGGTCAAATGATAAGGTTTTGTTTTTCATTGATCCATTCATCTTTAACCACTATAAGGAAGACCTTGTCAAGGGGTTTCTTCACTACATAACTATTAATAAATAACTTGAGGTAAATTTATCCATCAATCCTTGAAAGTAAGGTTATGTTTACCTAATTCCATTAGGATCTATTATCACGTAAACTAGCACCCTTGTGAAAATTCCCAACACAGGTTTTGAATTGAGGAAACAATATGGGAAACACACCACTATCACCTCAATATAATTTCCCCTTCACTTTAGGCCATCTCCTACAAGCCAAGGGGGGTATTCCTATTTGATTAAATAAACCTCTTATCAAATTAATTACTATGCAATATTATTATTTACTTCAAAGAATCCAAAAAATATTAACAACTAGATGCACAAGGATTCCAATAAGTGATTAAATGCTTCAAAGATAACCAATTAGAAACAATAACATAACCACCAATATATCCACTTGAGAAATAGGGTTAGGATATAGTGGATGTGTGTGTCAAACTGATAATGAAGATAAACAATGTAAACACTTTGGGTTTGCAATTAAATGACTATCACTTAACAAGTAAAACTTCAAAGAGGCAAGAACCACTTTTAGTCTACTTTAGGGAAAAAAGAGTGTGACCAACTAACATAAATCAATGGTGAAATGCGTGTTTTGATTACCAATAAACTATATTATAGAAAAAGGAAAATGTTATGGATTCCCACAACTTCTAAATATGTTTTTATGATAAATTAAGGTATAAATTTCAGAGTTGAAGTGAAGAGAAAACCACCCAAGAGAAAGATACTCCACTCGAAATCAAGAAATATTTGATGATTTCACTAGGGAAACGTGTCGCATTTTTGCCTCATTTTTTCATGTTTCCTCGATTTCCATGTCCATTGTTTGGCGGTTTTTCGGCACATGGTTTTTTGCCGATGGTTTTCTATTTCTGGTTAAGGAATTAGGGTTGTTGACTAATCCAGGTCATTGGGTTAGGGTTTTGGATATCACTGGCTCCTATATGTATAATGTATTGTAAACAATGTATCACTATGAATGAATATAGAATATACTGGTTTTCCCGGTTTGGGTTTCCAAGGGAAAAATATTTGTGTAATGTTTGTATTTTCCATTGTATCTTTTCTGTTCTTTTACTGAAAATCTGTTTGTAGTAAATATTGTACAAGGTTAAAATATACACAGTCGTCCTTGCTCGAATATTGCTTTTCCTCAAGCAATAGTTGAATCAAACTATGTATGATCCCATGGTCCCATATCCACCTATGTGACATGAAGTACTCTCCCCAAAAAACATGGTCCCTCGAAGTGATCACCATGCATGCCCCCAGGATGCTCTTGATGAGTAGAACAACCATGTGCAGTATATCCTCAGTCAACCCCTTAGGAAACCACTCTACTTGGATATCAACTCCATCAACCATTGGACTACCAAACACTCTAATCCCTAGATCCAAAATCAATATGTGAAATGTAGTGACCTGTAAAGTATAGTCTTGTAAGACATCAACACAAAGAGTCTCCTGAATATCCCCAACCAATAGAGCAATTAAATACAATATCCATCCCTAAAGGAATCTCTAATCTAAACCAGACACTAAACTACCACCTCTGGTAGTATCCAGATCCCCTGCTAATCAATAATATGATATACTCATGTACCCAATCCTCAACCAAGGAGACCCATCCTGCCACATCGCGTCCTCATCTCCACATAATCTCAAATTCCCCCAACAATGGAATGAACCAATCATGAATGTCTCTGAAACTCCCATGTGCTCCAGAAGAGCACCAAACCCTGCATCACATAACTATGATGGTGCCATACCATGTATCTCGGTACCTACTAAACTGTCAACCTCTGGCCAAATTCTACCGATTTATATGTTGTCCTGTCCATGATCACTAAAATCGACCTCCCTGCCAACCCACACTACTGCCTGCGGTGTCCCATACTCCAGTAATATCCCTATGATGTCATCCCTACTATATATATCTAGTACACCAGGGTCGAGAGATGCTAGCATACTCTCCCAAATATGCCCTCAAACGGGGATGGTTAATGAATCATGCCCTGACTCGTGATGATGACATAGAAATCATAGCCCCATATGCCTCATGACATCATCCTCGAGATCCTCCCTAGAGAATCTCTCTCTGATCTTCTGATGTATCCTAAAATGTCCAAGCTGTCCAACCATAGGTACATCATGTATGGTCTTCAAGATATCTATCGTTGTCGGCTGTGACCATACATCATGCCAACTGACCTCATAGTCCTCATCAGAAGCATTTGTCCTACTATGCTCCCCATCCTCATCCCGATGAGACTCTGAACCTATATCAACCTATGAAATATCCTTTTTCCCACAATTGAGGATTCTCTCCATCACTTCAAAGGACTCATATGAATGTCTCGAGTGAACCTCCCCTATCCTACTGCATGTAATGGAATATCCCCAATCAAGAGGTCTTTGTTTAATAACTCTCCACATCCCATGCAACTAGCTATCTTCCCCAATGTTGTCGTATCTAATGAAAGTATCGGGGAAGGATAAAAGAAATATCTGCAACTATATGTAGGACTCAGAAGTATCATATGCATTGGTAACCCCAAAATATTGACCAAAAACACATCCATCGAAATCCAAGGTGAATAGTCGCCTGGACTCCACACTAGTCTCATGCCATCATGTACAATGGTAGGTGAATCCACATAATGATGGTCAATCACACTCCCTCTGTCATCACTCATATGCATGATGCTACTGAGAAGGTAATATCTCAGATCCATGTGATTATGTAAGGGAGAGGACCGCTCTCCACGTAAATCTCCATACTCCACCAAGTATGTCTATTGTATACCCATGCAAGCTCATGTATCCTCCTGCATCATCATGTATCATGTGTGTATTGTTGGTTCAACCTCTACATGGATTTCAACTAATCCTAGAACCCAAATGGATGTGTCCTCACATGTTCCCCTGGCTATGGAATCCTCATGTGTATATGTAGGACCAACCGTCTTAGAGGTCCTCATGAATGGTGGTCCTTGTGACACATGAAAAACCTCAAGTGTCTCCTGGTCATATATCTCCATAATCATCAGTGGTATTGGGTATCCCTCACGCTCCTCCATCAACTGTCACTCCTTTATCAAACCACCTACATCCTCTATTGATGTAGCTAAAGTATATATCTGACTCTCTGTTGAGATATATGTAGTGGATCCCTGATCCCTGACTACCCTCCTCAAGGGGCTCCTCAAATTTAGACTATGATTCTTTAAGGGTTGTTTGTGTTCCTTTCAAGAATCCAAGTGTTCTCACCAACTCATGAGTGAGTATTTTGACCTCAATATCCTTCTCCTTTAGTGCTCTATGATACATCTTACCAACCTCCAAAAGGTAATCTTTATCCATAAGTAACTGTTGGTGGTCGGTCCTCATTAGAGTCACTCTCTCCTTGAGTATATGAAATTCCTCAATGGTAGGCTCCCCATAAAAAACATCATGTTCCATTGTGGACCTCCAAAAATACTATGCCACCAATGTGTGTGTATCATCAATGTGTCTAATGGCTGCCACGATCATGTCCTCTCCGACCATCAACTTTCCTGCCAAACGTCGTGACTCCTAAATACTGCCATGTTGAAGTGCTACCTCATGACTCCCACTGCTAATGTCAACAATGGAATCCTCATCAACACACTTCTCAAGAGATAAGGTTCCACACTTCCCACTATTTGTTGTGCTACCGAGTCCCCTTGTATTCCACCGTGCATCATCATATATTGTTGCCTCAATCTGAACCACCTTGTATCATGTATGTGCAACTATATCCTCCTATGAACTCACCCTACTAATATAATATGCACCCCGGTCCCATATAGTTGTGTCCATACATGTGATATAGCCATAACGAAAAAAAAGGAATGTTTCCTTGTCACTGTAGACTGGTCCCGAAAGTAAGTATCCCATCGACATGTCGGTCTTCACAACCTGATCTATCAATCAACTCCCCAAAAGAGGTGACTCACTCTCCCCATACTAATAGGTATGTGTATAGTCATCTATATCCTAGTCATGCCTCTCCTCCTTGGCCTGCAGATCCACATTTCCCTTGTGTTCAATCTCTAAAAAAGGCTCTTCTACCACATATGGAATGACACTGATATCCTCATGTGTCGTTTCTAGCATAAGTGAATGAGAATATAAGGAATGTGTCACACTCAACTCCATAGGAGGCTCATTATCCCCCACACATGACCTCATATAAACATCCAAAGGTGTATCACCCAATATATGATCCTTCTCATTCCTAGGTGCTGACACGTTTGAATCCTCAAAAGTATCACTACTATGGTAAAGTGTTGAGTCCTCAATACTGTCGGATCGAGAAACTAAAGCACATGCACTATCATCTTGACTCTCCAACAACCCATCAAATGTGAAGGATTAATGGGACTGCTCTAATGAGGCATCAAAGGATGAAACCTCATACACATTCTAATCATCATTGTCGTAGTGCACCTCAATGTAATGAACTCTCCCCTTACCCCTGCAGTTGTGATTTGGTTCCCAAGGCTCTTTGCAACTGTAGCAAAGTTCCCTTCTCCTAATGATTGTAGGCTCAATCTGTGCTCCCTTCAATACACTAGATAGTGGTGATGTATCCACTTTCCTGACTGTTTTGGATTCTTTTTCCTCTTCTTTTATTCTCTAATAATTGACTTCTACAATCATCTTGGCCCATACTGCAATATTATCTTTAATCGACCTAGGATTTTTGATGGATACAAACTGTTGGAATGTTAACTCAACTTTGAATGCCTCATTAAGATCTTGATATTCCATATCAAAATATGTAATCTCCTCTGCAATATCCATTTCTCCTTCATGAACACCCTCAATATGGGAGGAATATTTGCTTAGATACCACTATAATTTTCCCAAGTCGATTTGCTTAGAACATTTGAAGTTTGTGTTTTTTGGTTATGGTATTTTGTCAAATAGTTTGTTGATTAGTATTCTTATTGTGTGCTAATTTTATTATGTTTAGTATTTTTCAACAAATGATTGTTCATTTGAAAGAATTGACAAGTAACAACAACATGCAAGTAGGAATAACACACGAAATGGCCACAAACTCAGATCTGAATCTATTTATTAAATATGGAAAACCTCCATACATTAGTAGAGAAGATATGGAATACATATAGAAGAATAATGAATGTGTCTAAAGGTGCCTCCAAATACAAGAGACATAGATGAAATGTTGCTCCAAGATAACACTATTAACTCCACATCAAATCTGGGCACGATCAAGTTCTTTCCTTTGTAAATATGCTAGACTTTCTGGCTATAATGTGCCCCCTTTCTGGATGTAGCTTTCTTAGTAATGCTCCCTCATCAAATAAGTCTCCAAAACCCCTACAATATGATACTAAATTATGTACAATAAGGTGTATATAAGGTATGGTGAATTTACCAAGTGGTTGAGGATATATTTGTTCCCAAAGTTGTCCCTCTCTAACCCTCAGTGTGCCCTTCTATCATAAATTCAGCCATCTCTCCAAACAAATGGATAGGGTGACGAGACCCACTAAAAACCCGAAGGAAAATTCCCTATTGGTGTGTTAAACACCTCTTTTGTCAAATATCTATGAGATTCCCCTTCAAATGGCCAGATCGAACCCTTAACCTTCAAGAAATGCATCAAATCCTGCAGAAAACCCTCACCGATGTGCCCCCTTGTCAAAATTGATGGTGGAAGTATATATGAACTAATATGGAATGGTGAGGGAGGAATATTTTACCTCCTTTTCCAAGCTTGGACTAGGAACATAGGGATCTTTCACCTCCTTGTTGATATCTAGGGTTTATTAAGTCAAAACCCTAAAAACCCCAAGTACCATGGGATTTTTAGCTAAGAAGCCAGAAATCAAAATATCAATCAACATAATGAGAGAATAGAAGCCCCTATCTCTATTTTATACCTCCTTTTGTTAGAAAAATAGGACTGTGGAGCAATAAAATAAAAAAAATGAGGAAACAAAACACAAAAGATACACAATACAATAGAGACACATATTTACGTGGTTCACCCAGTGTGGGCTACATCCACCAGAGAAATTGCCAGGTCCTTCCTTTATTATTATCCAACATATGAAGGGATACAACCTACAACAAACCTGTTGTAACTTCCTCTTCTTTCTCTCACAGTATCTCGTCTCAGAATTAAATATTCGCTATGTTGCATAGCCGCAATACATTTCCCTCATAACAGAGGGTTTCCTTCTAGGGAAAAAAATTCTAACATAATTTCTACCGCTAGATCTGCGACCTTATAATGAACAGTCCAGATTTACAATGAAATTACAATATACATTTACAAGGCAATTTTTCCTTCGGGGGCTTTGCCCCCGAACCCCCTAGCCGGGGGGGTAGCCCCCCCAGACCCCGCAGAGGGGGTACCCCCCTCTTCACTCCCCCGTGTGGAAGAGTGTACATACTTATGGGGTGTAAAGTCTTCATGGGGTATAAACACGGCTGAAAAACACAAGACCTCTGAATCTGGAAGATAATTAGGCTCCACAACCAACACCTTTCACCTTTTTCCATTCAAGTGACTTTTGATTCATCTTTTAATATTTCTTCATAGATCACTTTATTAATTTAATAACCCTTTTTACTCCAAAAAATGATTAATTCTCCCTTATAACTTCCCCTCCCACTGAGAGTCACTTTTTATCATTCTATCATATATATATATATATTTTTATTGATTCCAATGATCTATTACACTAAGGTGTTTCTCAAAGAAACAAGCTCCAAATAACACCCTTAGTGTAATTAATTAAAATATGCTCAATAATAACACACAATTATGGAAATTGTCGGAATGCAATGAAAACAAGGACAAGTTGTGTGGAATGGATCATGATGATGAAATATGATGAATAATGTGAGTCAGTCCCCATACAACTCCTCAAAAATTTCTGAGCTTACTATCACTACCAATTGGATACTCTGGAAAGCATCCCAAATTGTAACATAAGGGAATCCAAGAATGGGGCCATTACACCATGCAAGACTCCACTCCACTAGTCTAACTGAGGTGTAACTGACTCAAGACTGAAGAGGATGTGGAAACCTCATCTAGGGGAGACTATTCTCCTCTAGGGGAGAATATATGTAACTAGGGGCACCCTCAACATAGACTAGTCAACCTAGGAAAATAAATACTAGGTGAGTGTGTAATATCCCCAACACCCCCACTAAACACTACTAGGGTGTACATGATGAATGGGTCCCAAAAACCAAGTCCATGTTAGGTAGCCATTGTACAATGAATCTTAGAATAAAACATTGAAAATAGAGGAAAGATGGAAAAACTCATGGGAAACCCCCCCCTCAAAGTACAATGCATAAAATATGAAGAAGGAATAAAAACAATTGTTAATCAACTATGTCCTTCACTCTAATATGATCTCACAGAAGGCGGAAATTCTGATCAGTAAATATCTTGACGAAAATGTCTAAAATCTGTTCGGCATATGAAAATTACTCCAAATCAATGATCTTGTCATGTACCAACTCTTTAATGTAATGCATATGAATCTTGATGTGTTTGGTATGTTTTTGCTGCATTGGGTCTCTTCAAAACTTGAGTACCCTGATTGTCACACTAATGTTAGCCTATGGCTTACCTTTACCAATCACTAAGTCTAAATTGTCACCTATATTTGTATTATTCATTTAGGATATTAGTAATATATCCTCAAGTGATGACTAATGAGTTATTTAAGATTGCCTAGCCTAGTCATCATGCATGATTTTAGGATCTAGAGAAAATCTCTCTATGAGGTGGCATCACCCATTGTACTATAAATATGTAACATTGGAGTGAATACATGATGGGTGTTCGCTAATATGCCTTTTCCGCCATGTTGTTATTCTTGTCTATATTTTATCATTTGGTATCAGAGCCCTGGTGAAGAAATGATGTTGGTGGAGGCTCATATGGGAAGAGCAAGATTTATGGGAAGAGAAAGATTAATGAGTGAGAAAGAAAGATCTGATCTATTAAATCCTGATGTAATTTTGATACATTGGAGACATAGATGCACTGGTTGTACTTCCTTGCCAACTCCATGAATGAAGAAAACAAGTTGTTCCTGACCCCTATCGAGAGCGTTTCACATTCCAGTCTTTGAGTTGCTGACCCGTCGTTTAGAAATTCGAAAGGGCCACAAGAGAGGACCAACTTGAGATAGTTCGACGGCCATGAAAGGATACGACATTCAACGGATTCTTTGGGAGTGTAATTAGCATGACCTATGATCTACAGCTGAATCGTCCCCCATCGATCAGCGAAGGCACCTGGATCAAATGACTGCACAAATCTGAATCAGTTAGTGTTTAGTGATGCACATTTGAATCACAGATCTGGAATAACTGTTCTACATTAGACAAAAGAGGCTGGAGCAATTGGCAAGATCGATCCAAAACAGTGCAACGATCTACTTGAAAGTGCAATGATCTATTTGGGCATTTGTTGTTAAGGGTTTATTCTTTTAATCGATCCTTTACGGGTTTGATCCTTCTAATTTGCGTTCAAGGCGAATGACTCAGTTTTCCATCCTATGTAACCATGATTTGCTTGACTTTTGTCCATTATGATTTGTGAACTGGAAGACCATTATCGAATGACCAAACTGTACCTTTCCCAGTGATCTGTACAACATGCATATCGTGGAATTAGATATGGATTACACTTATCTTTTATGCCTACATTATGTTACAAATAACCGTTTTTTTGTGCTCTTACTGTGAGATATCTGCATTTTAGATCTTGTAGCCGCAGTGTGGAGGAGTATCACTGAGAGGGTGACTACGAAGGAGATTGTAGCAGCGCAGGAGCTCGTAATATATGCATGCCTATAACAGAGTGGAGGAGCCATGATCTGCTTCTAGCATTGAGTTTGCAACTACGTTAGTGCGGGAACAATAGTCCATTGTGAAGCGTTCATATTGGTTCACACAGATTGGCGTATGGACTGGTACGACCTGCATGTTTCCTTCATAAAGCAATCACTGTATTCCTATGTGATATCGTGGTCCACGTGAGATCACAACGCTGTATAGATCAATGTTTCTTGTGTTGAAACCTGTGGTGAATTGGGTGCCTTTACCATCGACCTAGGAGTTCATTATATTCAAGATTCGAATCAATCCGGAGATAGCTGAAGGAATTGTTGTCAGTCAGAGAACAAAATTGTTGTCCAAGAAGCCATAGAGTCACCTCTTGTGACGAGCGCAGAGAGGTGTAAAGTGGAATCGTGATTTTTTTTTTTTGGGGACATTGTTCTGGTGGTGTTTTGGTAGCCAAGAACTTGTTGGGCTATGCAGGTTACAAGTGAACAACTTCGCTGGGATTGATACGAATCCTGCCTTTATTTTCCATCTGTGTTCAGTGGAGGAGCTCGCGCGTGCAAATGGCGGTGATGGATGAGGATTCAGAAGTTCGTGTGGCTTGTAGGTAAGGAGACTCGACATGTTTGACTCGGCATGTTTGACACCTGTTCTCGTGCAGACGTCTTCATGAAGCTCTCTAATCTTTCGTTGTTTCCTCCACTCTGCTTCGTGAATTTTTTGTGCACTTAACCGGGATTCTTTCAATTCTTTTTGTTAAATATATTGTACCCTCAACAGTATAACCGTACACTGCCAGCTGTACTGGACAGTTGTACTTTCTATTTCTGTCTTGCTTTGAGCATAT
>SNQJ01S0139984.1:25141-40660 GCA_010110895.2 Picea sitchensis | reverse complement strand
AAGCTAGGGGGCTTACCTCTAGAGGAATAATATTTTAATATTAATTCCTAAATATTAAGGTGGACATGATGAGTGTTGTCCTAAGTTCCTGGAAAGGGGACGTATGCTAAATGGAGTGCATGCAACCCCAGGAAGATAGGTGTTGACCTAGGATCATGCAGTTAAAACCAAAGAGTCAAACTGTGTTGGGGGGTTCTCTTTCCATTCTTCCATCCCCCGCCTGAGTTCACTGGTCATCCTCCACCTGAACCCATTTTGCCTATGCATTGGACCTCTATATACTCACGCATCTCTGAAACCAAAAATCGTGAAGCTAACCTGTGTTTCTTGCCATGAAGCCTGGCATATCCTGTAATCACCTCAGTCATATTGTGTCTTAGCATTGTTTGTTTCCATTTTCAGTGCCCATTCCCTTTTCCTATTGTTGTCTTCCATTTTCCTAAGGGGTTTTGACCAATGGTTGTTTTCCTCACATGGATGGAGTTGAGTCAAAGATTTTATGAAGAAATGGGTTGTTAGGCCCGTGGTTGAAGAGGCAGGTTGTCAGGCCTGTGAGCAACTCTCTCTAGGTGAGAGAGTGTGTCAAGGAGGAGAGCTCTCCTGGATGAAGTCCCATAGCTTCTACAAAGCTATGAGAATTCTAGTCCGGTCTCTTTCTGAAGCCCAAGGCAAGGGAGGTTGAGCATCCGATGGACTGTGTGACAATGAAGGTGCATACTCCTGGGATGGGAAAAGCATGTGGGGAATGAGAGATTATGAGCAGTGGACGTAAGTGGTTCCGGGGAGAGAATCATTCCTCTAAAACTGTGTGAATTCCTTGTTGAACTTGCCTAGTCTAGGAATCCCTTGCCCGGTGGAGCTTAGTCCCAGCTTGGGGGTGACCTACTGCCGAGAGTGATGAGCAACATGGTCTAAGGTTGGGAGGTTTGTGGAAGGTCTGCATGTAGTTGGTGGATTTTACTCCAGTTAAAAGATAAGTATCATTTCCATGCTTAATTATATATGTTATGCAGGTCTATGTCCTGGAAATGTTATCATGTATTCTGTTGCATGTATGAATTACTATTAATTTCACAAGAGTCTGTATGGTAGCAGTATCTCTGGTTTGTTTGATTAAAACTAATTAAATATACATTATATATATGTATGTATGTATGTATGTATGTATGTATGTATGTTCCATGTAGTAGAGTTTCTCAAGCCTGTAGAAGGTTGGGGATGTTACAAATTAGTATCAGAGCCAATGTTTCAACACTGAGCCTTGATGGGCCATGTTAGTGGAAGTTGAAGAGAAATTTTCGGAAAGAATTATTGTCTAAATGGAAAAAATTCAAGTTCAGAGCCAAGTTTCTCAGCACTGAGCCTAGATGGGTCGGTTAAGTGGTCATGAGGACCAAGGTTTCAAGTGGAAATTGTTCCTGGAAGAACCATTTTCGAACCTCAGAACGTTCTTGAGTGCCAAGAGGTTTCCTTGGCCATGTTACAAATCTCAGGAGGTGTAGTGATATTGTAAACCACAAGAGATGTTGTATTGGGTCGCATATTAATGTGGGACGTAGGATCTGTTTGGTAGAAGGAGAGTCCTTTATGACCATCAGATCCAGAAAAGGTGCAGGAAGGTTATCCTGGAAGCCTTTCAGAGTTAGGAAATCGAGAGAAGTGGAATGTGTTGAGGCACAAACTTTCTAAGTCCCAGAAGAGATCTACACCATAGATCTGAGGGGAGAAGCTTGACCGTTAGATCTTGGAGAAGTTGCGCACGAGTTATTCGCAAGAATCCTTCGGAGTTCACAAATCGAAAGATTTAAAGTGAAGAGAAGTGAAAAACTCCAAAGCAATAAATCATGAAATGGATCTTGACCATTGGTTGCGGGAGAGATAAGGACCGTTGATTATCGAGGGAGAGTCCAAAATTTCGGCAGTCGGGAGAAGTGGGATGTGTTGATGCACAAACTTCTGAAACCTAAAGTTTCAAAGTGAAAGGGTAGGAATGGTGGGGCCAGATGACGTCTCCAAGGTGACATGGAATTACCTAGGCATGCCATGTGCCACCACTTGAGTTGGTGACATTTGTACTTGTGGACCGGAGAGTAAAGAAGTCTGAAAATTTGGAATTTGGGAGAATGGAAGGAAGCAAGCGGGAAAGATTCCAGACCCAAGTCCCAAGGTCTGAAGTCCTGAATCTATGAAGTCCAGAAGCTTCGATGCTGGAAATTTCCACAGTGGTTGTCAGCCATTGGATGTTGGGTAGTCGTGGATGGTTGATCCACCTCACTCCGCAAGTTCATTAATTCAGAACTTTGAGATACTGATGAGATGTACTTTGATGACTTTTGAAACCTGAAATCATGGGCAAGCACCTATCGAGCTAAGCACTTGGCCACAACCATGGTCGCATGGGTTGGGAGCTAAGAGAAAAGGGCTAATGCTTGAAATTTATTGTATAACAAAGAAGAGCTCATAAAGAAGAGATATGCAGGGGTTCTTGATTGAGCGAGAATTCTAGAGAATGAAATATGAACGTTTTTCTTGAATCGGATTGGTTTTTGAATTCTATGGGAATTGTTAAGGACTGATGGCCTGACAAACTTCGATTAACTACACATTGTGTTTGTAGAGTTTAACAATTGTCAGAACCAAACATAATTGCCACAGAGTGTAGAGAAATGGAGGAGGCACAAAATGCTTCCAGTTCAAAAAATGAAGCTAGAGGAATGGATGTTCATTTGGGAATTGAAGGATCAAACTCCAATGGACATGGAGACGAGATAGATAAAAAKGTAAGCATGATAAAAATCATTTRAAGATTGAAAAAATATGTCCAGACTCACAGAGAAGATAACAAAAATATCATGAAAGCCAAGGATCAGTAGGGGGAATTCAACATAAAGTTGATACGAAGCCTGGAAAGGATAGAAAGGAAATTGRATAAGKTGGGTGACTCCAGTAAATTAKGAAGTCATAGGTTCCCTRATGAGAAGAGGAAATMTAGGAGTTTTGGAAGACACCATCATCAYTGTCAAGGATACTCCAAGAGGAGGGCACATAGTAGCTCATGCCCATCTCCTACCAAGAAACACAGGATATCTGGAGKGGATGMACTGAAGGGTAAGATGAACAAGATTAATCCTCCTATGTTTGATGGGGAGCACCAAAAGGAGGAATACGCAGAGACGTGGTTTMTTTCCATGAGGAAATATTTCCATTTGCAGAATTATTCCMCTCATGCTAAAGGGAGAATCATAATGTATCAACTGAAAGGAAAGGCATCCATGTGGTGGGATCAACTTGTACAGGTCCAACACATTAAAGAGAAAGATATTACTTTGAAGGAATTCAATAATTATTTCKAAAAGAAATGCTTGACTAAGAGATACTATGACAGAAAGATGAAGGAGTTCTTTGAACTCAAGCTGGGTAGTATGTCCATCGATGAATATGAACGAAGGTTTTTGGAATTGTTGAAGTATGTTCCTTTCATCAAAGATGAGACTATTAAAATTCAGAGGTATCTGAGTGGACTACCATATTCCATCAGTCACAAGATCTAGTATGATGATCCTAAGACTATGGAAGAAACCATAAGAAGGGAAAAATTCTTATATGAGCAGCAAGGAGAAAAGCATGTTTTCCAGAAGGCTTGGGAAGACAAGAAGAAATTCAAGATGGATCAGAGAAAGAAGGGAACAAAGCCACCATTTTTCAGAAATAGTCCTTAAGGATAGCCATCTTTTAGAGAGCCCAAGAAGGCAGAAGTAGGTGGACAAATGCTAAGACAACCACCTATGGAATGTTGGGGTTGTAAAGGAAATCATAGGTACAAAGATTGCCCCCACATAAGTGAAAAAGTGAGAACTGTCCACAATGTTCAACAGGCAGAAACAATGGAATACATGGGCAGTAGAATACCAAGGATCTATGCATCCCTGGACAACAAACAAGTTGAGTTTCAATCACATATGATTGAAGTTGAAGGTATGATCAATAACCATCCCTTTACTATTTTAATTGACTCAGGGGCTAGTCATAGTTATATAGAACCTAGAATGGTGGAAAGTTTTCATTTGCCAAGAAACAAGCATGGAAAATCTTGGTAAGTGTAGCTAGCTACAGGAACCAAAATAAAGGTTACTGAGTTAGTTAAGTCTTGTCTAATGAACATGAACGGACTGAGCACAAGGGATGAATTGAAAATTTTACCTTTAGGTTCCTATGACTGTCTAATTGGGATGGATTGGTTGGACCAGAACCATGCCATATTAGACTATCATAACAAGGCATTCACTTTCCTGGATGAGGAAGGGAATCAAAGAATAGTCCAAGGAATTCCCAGAGAAGTTATTTTCAGACAAATCTTAGCAATGCAACTGAAGAATTGCTACAGGAAAGGCTGTCAATTATTTGTAGCCCACATGGAGGAAGCATCTAAGGATCAAGTATCAAATCTTGAGGACCATGCAGTATTAAAAAAATTTGAAGAGGTATTCCAAGAGGTACCAAGACTACCCCCGAAGACATATATTGACTTCTGTGTAAACCTAATGCCTAGAGAAGCTCCAGTGTCGAAAACTCCTTACAAAATGAGTACGCTAGAGTTGAAAGAACTCCAATTGCAGCTTGAAGAACTTATGAAGAATGGGTATATACACCCAAGTGTGTTACCTTGGGGTTCCCCAATCCTGTTTGTTAAGAATAAATATGGTATGTTGAGATTATGCATTGATTTCAAACTGATGAACAAAGTAACCATTAAGAATAAGTATCATTTGCCAATGATCCATGATCTCTTTGATCAGTTAATGGATGCCAAGATATTTTCAAAGATAGATCTTAGGTCACAATGTCACCAGGTAAGGATAAAGGATGAAGACATCAGTAGGACCGCCTTCATAACAAGTTTTGGTCATTATGAATTCACAGTGGTGCCATTTGGGTTAACAAATGCACCCATTGTTTTCATGTGTTTAATGAATGGTGTATTCAGAGAATACTTGGACAAGTTTTTCAAAGTATTTTTGGATGACATCCTGGTGTATTCCAAGTCGGAGGAAGAGAATGAATAACATCTGAGGATGGTGTTGCAAGTGCTAAGAGAGAACCAACTGTATGCCAAATTGAGCAAGTGCTCATTTTATCAAAACATAATTCATTATTTGGGGCATATAATTTCAAAATATGGGATAGTTGTGGATCCTGAGAAGATAGAATCCATTAGAGAATGGACAGCGCTAAAGAATGTAACACAAGTCAGATCATTAATGGGTCTAGCCGGCTATTACAGAAGGTTCATTGCAGGGTTCTCAAGGATAGCTCACCCTATCACTTCCTTGCAAAGGAAGGAGAAGAAATTTCAATGAACAAAAGAGTGTGAAAGAAGCTTCCAACAATTGAAGCAGTTGTTAACTAGTGCTCCAATCCTGAGGATTGCAGATCCGAATGAGGATTTCTTGGTTTGCACAAATGCATGAAAAGAAGGACTGGGAGGAGTCCTCAGCCAGGATGGGTTTGTCATATGTTATGAATCCAGAAAGTTGAAAGAGAATGAAAATAACTATGCCACCCATGATTTGGAGTTGGCATCCATAGTGCACGCTCTGAATAAATGGAGGCACTACCTCATGAAAAGGAGATTCGAATTGAGTACATACCATAATGGTCTGAAGTATTTGTTTGATCAGCCAACCTTAAATGATAGACATAGTAGTTAGTTGGAATTCCTTTGTGAATATGACTTTGATATTAGGCATATCAAAGGAAAGGAGAACAAAGTAGTTGATGCACTCAGCAAATGAGTACATGAACTACATGCTACAGCCATTAGCATGTATCAAACTGATATTAAAGGCAAAATTTTGGAAGCTACAAATGCAGATTTGCAGTACAAGGAATTGGTAGCAAAGATACAATGAGGAAAGATGCTACAGAAAGTGGAATATTATAAATTGGAAGTGGATGGAACACTCCTGTAAAAAAATAGAATTTATGTACCTAATTCTCAGGAATTGAGAATTATGATTTTGAAGGAAATGCATAATGTGCTTTAAGTTGGGCACCCTGGATATCAAAAAGTAGTGGCAGTAGTCAAAAGACATTACTTTTGGCCAGGTATGAAAAAGGAAATTGCATAATACATCGCCATATGTATGGAGTGTCAGAAGGTCAAGACTGAGCATAGGAACCCAACCGGGTTGCTACAACCATTTCCCATTCTTGAGTAAAAGTGGGAAGTGGTTACAATCGATTTCATCACACGATTTCCCAGAACAAGCAAGCAACGTGATTCCATCATGGTGGTGGTGGATAAGCTTACAAAATTTGTTCATTTTATTCCATTAAAGACCACTCACAAGGCATCTCATGTTGTTGATATCTATATGAGGGAATTATCAAGGTTGCACAGTATTCCCAATACAATTGTGTCTGATAGAGACCTGAAATTTAGCTCAAAATATTGGAAAGGGTTATTCAAAGGGTTCGGAACGAATCTGAACTTCAACACTTCTTATCATCCTGAGTTTGATAGGAAGACAGAGAGGGTGAACCAAGTGATAGAAGACATGCTAAAGATGTATGTGATGGACAAACCATCCCAATGGGAAAACTACCTACACTTGGTAGAATTTGCCTACAACAATGGGTATCAAGCATCATTGAAGATGAGCTCATTTGAAGCACTTTATGGAAGAAAGTGCAACACCCCAGTAAGCTAGGATAACCCAGCTAATAGAGCAATAATTGGGCCAGATTTTCTCAATGAAATGGAAGAGAAAATGCTGAAGATTAAGAAAAAATTGAAAGCTTCCCAAGACGGACAGAAAATTTATGTTGATAAGAACATAACCCATAGAGAGTTTAAAGTGGGAGAACATGTTTTTTTGAATGTGAAAGCTAATAGAAGTTCCTTGAAACTGGGAAACTATTCCAAGTTGGAGGCAAGATATTGTGGGCCATTTGAAATCCTAGAGAGGATTGGGCCAATTGAATATATACTTTCATTGCATGCATCTATGACTGTGCATAATGTGTTTCATGTT
This sequence comes from Picea sitchensis, assembly GCA_010110895.2. NCBI lineage: Eukaryota > Viridiplantae > Streptophyta > Pinopsida > Pinales > Pinaceae > Picea > Picea sitchensis. The sequence goes on along the minus strand of SNQJ01S0139984.1, from coordinate 33,626 downwards.
TCATTGCTTAAGAAATATATACATGATGTTAATCATGTTATTGATTGGAATATGATTCAAATGGAGCAAGAAGGTGTCTTGAATGTGCATCTGGTGCACATACTAGACCAGAAGAGAAAACAACTTTGGAATCAAGCCATAGGGATTGTGAAGGTCCAGTGGACCTGGTACAGTCTTGAGGACACGACATGGGAGCATGAGGACGTTATGCGGGCAGAATACCCACGTATTTTTGAAAGTTTTTTAAATATTGTTGATGTTGTGTAAATAAAATGCACTGAGGACAATGCAAAAATTAGGGGAGGGGATTGTAATACCCCAAGGACGATCCCCTGTCATTTTATGAATTGTAAACATGTTTTGTGGGATGGTGAGCCGAGGAATTGTAAGTTGGTAATCTTATGTGTTAATAGGCTAGAGAGCCTAAGTGTTAAAAGGCTAGGAGCCTATTTTGTACATGTAAATATTCATAACATTAATATAAAAACATTGTTGCATGTAGACCGACAATGAAGAAAGAGTGATGGGGGACTAAGCTTCCACTAGGCAGGGTAGGGGAGGGGGCTAAGTGTTTAGGCCTAGGGGATAATTTAGGGGGCTTACCTCTAGAGGAATAATATTTTAATATTGATTCCTAAAGACTAAGGTGGACATGATGAGTGTTGTCCTAAGTTTCTGGAAAGGGGAGGTATGCTAAATGGAGTGCTTGCAACCCTAGGAAGACAGGTGTCAACTTGGGCTCATGCAGTTAAAACCAAAGAGTCAAACTGTGTTGGGGGGGTTCGCTTGCCATTCTTCCATCATTCGCCTGAGTTCCCTAGTCGTCCTCTACCTGAACCTATTTTACCTCCGCATTGGACCTCTGCATACTCACGCATCTCTGAAACTAGAAACCATGAAGCTGACCTATTATGCTTGTCGTGAATCCTGACATATCCTGTAATCGCCCTAGTCATGTCGTGTCTTAGCATTGGTTATTGTCATTTTAGATGCCCATGATGATTTCCTGTTGATGTCTTTCATTTTCCTGAGGGGTGTTGACTAGTGGTTGTTGTCCTCACCTAGCTGGAGCTAAGTCGAAGATTTGCTGAAGAAATGGGTTGCCAGGCCCATGGTTGAAGAGGAAGGTTTTCAAGCTTGTGAGAAACACTCTCCGGGTGAGAGAGTGTGTCGAGGAGGAGAGCTTTCCTGGATGAAATCTCGTAGCTGCTACAGAGCTCTTATAATTCCGGTCCGATCTGTCACTGAAGCCAAAGGTGAGGGAGGTTGAGCAGCCGATGGACTGTGTGACAGTGAAGGTGCATACTCCTAGGGTGGGATAGGCATGTGGGGAATGAGAGTCTGTGAGAAGTGGATGTAAGTGGCTCCGAGGAGAAAATCCTTCCTCTGAAACTATGTGACTTCCTTGTTAACCTTTCCTAGCCTAGGAATCCCTTGCCCGGAGGAGCTTAGTCCCAGCTCGGGGGTGAGTTACTGATGAGAGTGATGAGCAGCGTGGTCTAAGGCTGGGAGGTTCGTAGAAGGTCTTCATGCAGTTGGTGGATTTTACTCCAGTTAAAAGATAAGTATCATTTCCATGCTTAATTATATATGTTATGCAGGTCTGTGTCTTTGAAATGTTATCATGTATTCCATTGCATGTATGAATTATTGTTAATTCCATGAGAGTATGTATTGTAGTAGTATCTCTGGGTTGTTTGATTAAAAATCATTAAATATGCATTATACACACACACACATATACGTATGTATGTATGTTCTGCGTAGTAGTGTTTCCTGGCTTGTAGAAGGCTGGGGATGTTACAGAGTCAGGGTTACCTGGGTCAATGATGTTTCCAGTAAATATGAAGCACTAGCAGTATCAACTATAGGAGTTTTGGAAAAATATAAGTTCTTAAGTCCTTCAAGAAAACCAAAAGATGATGGGTTCACGCCAAAAGATTGTGTAGTGGTGGAACCGGGCGATAATCTATAAGAAGAATAATTATCAACATATTTTGTGGATGGTGGATCAGTGAGTGGTTGGCCAAGTGGATCAGTAAAATTAGGATTCACGTAAGATGAAAATATTTCTACGAAGGTTGTGACCGATTGTTCAACGTGTTGACCACTCCCAGAAGCGATGCTTCCAGTTTCAAAAGGTTGATCTTTGATCATTCCTTCATAAGAAACATTGTGTTGAGGTTCTTGAGCATCAGGTTCCATGCCTTGTATACTGTGAAATATTTGATCCCAAGGCCGACTATGAAATTCAAAGAAACACACTCCTAAGAAAACTAAAATCAATCAACCAAGAAAAAACATATTTAAGGATCTTCCAAAGATAGGATATCATGCCTCTAGAGAAGAAATGAGAAGCAGTTACCCCAACCTCCACATAACATCGCTTCTTGGTGCAAGAAACCCTCACTTTCACGGGATCACCCTCCAAGGGTATTGATAGTGTGATATGAGGTCTACCCCAGGTACCATGGGAACCCCCCCACAGCCACCGTTGTAGATACCTAGGAAAGGCCCCTAAGGATACCAACTCACAGTCATCCTCTAGGCAGGTACAGTCGATAGTCGGGACCAAATGTATGGGAAGGATATCAAATTCCAAAAGTCTTCTAGAGGAGTGAGGACAAGTGGACCTATAGACTCCAGAGGACCCCAAATGGATTCAAATTTCACAAAGTATCGAGATCAAATGAGTTAGTGACACTTCAGGAAAGACCCCTAGTATATGATCTTTCCGCTATGATTGGTCAAGATTTGGAGGGGTAATCTCTGCTTCTCTCTCCCATGTGACCTCATGCTTATCCCCTGTGTGAGAGGGGGTTCCCGACTATGCTTATATGAAAGTTGGATTTGTACATTGTTTAGTTCTCTACAGTCTGCTTAGTAGTCTTGGACAATTTACTTGTCCTAGTCCAAAGACCCTAATCTTGTGCTATTGTTGGTGTGCCAAAACCAAAAAATGTTTGATTTTATTAACGCGTGGTTGATTTTAATGGATTTTTACTCAATAGGTTCATATATATGAAACTGATGATGTGAAAGAGACTTGACTCCAATAGAATGCAGAAGAATGAGATGCAATTCATTCTTTTCAATGAATTCTATGTACGGGAAGGAGAAGAGTTATATTCTTCTTAACACAATAAATCACTCAAAAAAATAAAACTTTCAATTTATGGGATCAATATGATGCCAAAATACCAAGAAAATGTTTCCAAAAAATGAAATGCACATGCAAAACTAGCTCTTTTTCCAAACATAAACCAAAAAAAAATCCTAAAGAATGAAAATTTTCTTTGTTAGGTTATGTATGCAAGGAGATATGCAATTTTTTTTCTTCTTCACTTTCAAATGGAATGAAAGAGAACTATGTTAGAAACAAATAAATATGAGGAAAAAAACCAATCAAACAAAGCACACTCAAAATGATGAGAACTGGAATATAACAAGTGTGAGATAACTTGTTCGATCAAGGACTCAAAGATGCAAAAGAGAAAGAATACAAGCACTCATGAAAGTTCTCAAACAATGAGCAGCAAGAAACAATGTTCAAGGATGTGTTGTGGAAAACAAGAGAGTCCTAATCATCCAGAAAAGAGAGATGTTTCAATGAAGACAAGAAAGACTCAAAACTAAACAACGTTTACAAACCCTAGTTGATGAAAACTCCTAAACAATCCACCAATATGAAATATTTGTGAGATGAATATCATAGAAATCAAAGGTAGAATGAATCAAGGGATCCTATTAACCCAAGGGGATCACAACTAGGATAAAATTTCAAAATCAAAGAAGAATTATATATGAGTGATAAATGTCAAAATCTCAATCAAATAAAGTCAAAGACAGATCAAAAGTCACTAGGCTAAATGCCTCTCAATAGAAGACTAAGAAAAGCATGGAAGAAAGAGGAAAAAACACCAAAAAAGAGAGTCTGGTTCCCTTGTCTCAAAGGAATAGATATCCATGGCGCCCTCTAGTAGGCTTAGGGGATCTCCAGTCAGCTAAGTGGTGCCCTGGTCTACACTGCAGGGGAGTGCCACTTTCTGAAAAAACTCAAAAAGGCTTCCACAAGTTCAAACTCAACAGAGACTTAATCAATGGCTCTATAAAATCTTCAATGAGGAATAGGTAAGGGGAAATAGATCATAATTAAGAATCAAACAAGCAATATCTAATCACAAGCAAAGGACTCATGACGAAAAAGAGAAAAACCTAGTCAAATTCCATCGCTAGTGGAGTCGCCATTTTTCTGTTCTGAGAAATACTACCCTGTGGAAAGGCTAAGCTCCCCTTTGAACCAAGACCCCTATCTTTGGTCCAAAGACAAAAGTAAACAAATGTTTTCTAACTTCCCTATAGATCTAACTCAATTAATCAAGCAAGAGAGAAGAAGAATGTGGCATACCTTATTGGGATGTTCGTCTTCGCTACTCCAATTCTTGGGCTTGATCTCCAAGATCCTCATCACAATTGAAGTCTTGCAAAGACTATCAAAGGAACTCTTCCTCCTACTCTAAATCATTAGAAAAATAAGATCTATCTATGAAGACTGAAAATACAATAGACAAGCAAATGTAGAACACATGAACTTGAAGGGAATAGGTCAAGTTATCATTATTTTGAAAGCCAAAGAAGGCACTTACAAATCATGATTGATGATGCATAAATATTATCCAAGATCTCCTTATCCATCCCTTTCATGAATATTGACAAAAAGAAATTGATTCTTCCTCCATAATCAAAGGTTTGATACCTCTAATATTCCCTCATTCACCTTGGAAATACCTTCAATATATAGTCTTTGAGAGGTGCAACCACCATGAGAAAATGAAGGATATGGTTGAGAATATGGCTCCTTAAGGTTGGGATCAGATCCTAAGATGAATCCACATCATAGGGATCGAACACAACCAACCTCATCCCAAGAGATACGGCCCTTAGAAAGTGGTGGAGGATCACATTATTCCCTCTAACAAGACTGACGCTCCCATAGATTTGAACACAGGGCACCATCCTATAAAGTGGCACTCTCCTAACATGGAAAGGGGGAACCACCCCATGAAGCGATAGTCCCCCAACATGGCCAGGGGGCACCACCCTTCATAAATGCCCAAAAAATGATCGATTTTCCAAGAAAAAGGTGTGTCTTTGGCCTTGAAATGATGGGTTTCTTCCTCCAATATGACTTAGGGGTCATGGAAAATGTCTTTCATGGTGTCAAGGGGTTTTGAAAATTAGAAAAATGAATGCAACACTAGGTAAGGTGTATACGACACTTGTGACAGTGCATGCGACACTTAACAAGGTGCATACGTCACTTTGCGACACTTGCAACACTTAGGGTGAAAAAATCAAGTGTGACATTTTGGTGTGTAACAAGCACCGAGAAGGGTTGTTATGTGGAGATTGGGGTAATTGTTTCTCATATCTTTGTTGATGACCTGTTGATGGCCAACACTGACCATGTTCAACATTAAGGAAATCACCTAGTTAGGGCCCCATTTAAACCCTTATCTGTTTGGGATGGTGATTTTGACTGGTTATAATGGGTCCAGTTAGCCGTTTAAAATATTTTTCTCCAGTAAATGGAGACTTGACTTGAAGCTTTGCTAAATCCTACTTGCAGGAAAGAAAAGAATTAATCTATCTCTATTCTAAGTCTAAACTATCCTAACAGGGACATAGAAGTAGTTCTTGATGTCTAAGTTAGGATCAAGAGAATAATATAAATTTGAGCATGAGATAAATATAAGCCATTAAGTTATAAAAATAGTTCATATAACCTAATATAGATTAAAACAACACACATCAATCTTAACTCAGTAAATAGTTACCAAGGAAAGATTAGATATGTATACTCACACTCAATTTGGAGGATTAAAAAAGATATTGAATATGAGATAGGAAATTTGTCTAATTAAGGAAACAGTTCACATAGAAAGACAATGACTAAAGAAGATGCATACTAGTAGTGAATCTATTAAACAATTAATAAGGAAATACATATACGCATACTCATATCCAAAGGCTAATTAACAAATTCAAACTAATCATGAAAGACAACTTATCAATGATTTTAAATAAACATAATCTTGAGTAACTGACAACAATGCACAGTATACAAGCTCATACTCATAAAGAATGAAATTTGTCAATAAAAAGGAATGTCTTTCATTATACTCAAACCAGCTAATAATATCAAATCTGAATACAATTGAAAGATTTTAGAGTCTTCAACCAAGTATTCCAAACTTCAAAATAGTGCACAAGATTAATTACTGATTTCTAACTCAAAATACAAAAGATTTCAGGAAAGACATTGTTGGCCCTGGGTTATGGAACTATGCGAAGATCAAGGAAGAAAAGGGATAATGTGAACTGCATGGAAGACACAGTGACTGTTATTGGGTCGAAGTGAGCAAAAGAGAAGAAAAGACAGAGCGAATCTTGAGAAAGCAGGTCATTGGAAGAGGAGATCAGGGATGACAAATAATCAAGGAAGAAGGATCATAGACAACTCAACAAGAGGAAAAAGCTACCGATGGATATTTTGGAACACCGTGTGAAAAGGAAGGAAAGACAGGCTGGCGAAGCCCTCAAAATATCAGTCAAGTTGACCTAGAGTTTTAGACACCTAGGGTTTTGGTATCTAGGGTTTTGGACACCTAGGTTTCGGTCTAAGGCTGTCGGTGAGATATTGTAATGTACAAATAATGGTCTAAAGGACCTGGGTCGGGTTGGTAATTGGGTTGGTATGATATTTCTATTGATCTAGTTGTATTGTTGATGTGAGTGAGTATTGTATTGAGAGAGATAAGTTTTGAGAGGGAGAGCTTTCTGGTATTGTAAGATATTCAGTTGGGTGCGAAGATCAAACCTGCAGCTGGGTGCGCAGGAAGGGGAGAGAAAGAGAGGAGAAGAGAAGATATACTAGCCAAGAGCATAGATAAGAACTGTACACTTTGCTCACATATAATATAACACAGTTTTGTGGACGTAGCCCTAGAGAGAGGGCGAACCATGTATATTTTGTGTTGTGTGTGATTGGTATTTTGTATCTGTCGTTGATATATTGTGATTGCAGTACTGCTTTAGATATGATAAGTAGATGTGCATAATGGATCTAAGTTGATAAGTGATATATAAATGCTATGTTGTTCTTGTGTTAGATCCACTTGATATTCCCCTTTGGTTGTAGACATCTATGTCCTGCAAACCCCTCATAACTGCTTCGGGTGAGACTATATATGCTTCGCAGGTGTTGTCGAAAGGGCCAGTAATTAGGGCTTGTTGGTGCGCTCTTGGAGCTGAACCCTGGGTTTGCCCCTATGCCAACAAATGGTTCTGTTGTCGGGACATGAATCTTTTTGAGGGAATGTCAAGGTGATTTCCATCGAAAAAAGAGACTCAAAAGTGGATAGAGGATCAAGAGAAGGACTTTGTTGAAGCCCAGAATAAGAACCCTAATCTTAGCACTGAGGATTGGCTAGAAAGATATATCTTCACCGATATACATGAGATATTCTTTGGAGGCATCCATCAAGAGGTATATGAGTGGCTAGCTAGATTATCAGATACCCAGTTCGAGATTCGATCTAAACTTCATGTGGCTTGGACGTCAGAGTTGATCAAGAAGGTCAAGAGAGTTGATAACGCTATATCATGAGCAGTAGATCACTAGTTCGATAGAACTATTGGAGGGTACGTCACAGAGTTCGTTGTTGACAGAGTAGAATCATACAGCCAAGCCGAGAGATATTTCTTTAAGGGACCCAGAGGGAAATTTTTTCATTTTATGAAGCTGAGAATTAAGATGTTATTGCATGAGAAGAACATCTTGAAGACACAATAGATTGGTCGGATCAAGAAAGGATAATGTTCAAAAATTTACACAGCGACAACGACACAAAAGCTGGACATACACGCAGTGGGAGAGTGTTCCGAGAAGTCCACCTTGCAAACTTGTTTAATAAGAACTACGTGGAGGAAGGTTTCTACAGTGGAGAAGAAGGAGAATTTACAGACGAAGAACATTTAGAACCTGCTAGGGAAAAGGAAGGAAAAGATGAAGAGCTTCGTCGAAGAGAATCTAAAACCTAAGAAACTGCGCAGACCATCGAAGTAATTACTGTTATACCTCCTGTTGATTCAGTAGTATTAAGAATCCAGAGTAATCCTAGTCACCAGAGCGTCCAAAGCACTGTTAATAGTAGTCCACCGCATATTTAGTCAGGAACGCTAGGAAGATCTATGGCAGATGAGATGAGACTCCCTATCTTTAGGGGAGATGGATTCAAAGATCCTGATCAACACTAGTTTCTATGTGAAGCCATATGGAATATTAAGAATGTCACAGATGAAACTGTCAAAAGAACCCAGTTCAGTACAACTCTCAGAGATCGCGCACTAAGTTGGTACATGAAACATGTCCAAGGACTTGCACAACCTAAGCCATTGAATCAGATCAAGAATGCGTTGATTG
>SNQJ01S0139983.1:0-25238 GCA_010110895.2 Picea sitchensis | reverse complement strand
ATGCTATCTTAAAGGAAAAGACTCCTGAAGAGGTCTTCTCAGGGATCAAACCTGAAGTAGGGCACCTAAGGATATTTGGGTGCCCTATGTATATTCATGTCCCTAAGGAAAAGAGGACAAAGATGGAACCCTCAGGAAAGAAAGGGGTTTTTTTGGGGTACAATGAGAACTCCAAGGCTTACAGGATTTACGTACTAGGTCAGAGGAAAATAGGGGTAAGAAGATATGTGACTTTCCATGAGGAAGCCACATTTAATAAATCCAGAGAGATTCAACAGGAATCAAAAGAAATTCATGTATCTTTACCCTCTTCTGAAAATGAAGAGTCAGATGATTAGAGGGAGGAACCTCGTGAAGGGACAAATAATGAGCCCCTAGAACCTACTGAAGTGTTAGAAAGAACTCTTGAAGAACCTCCAATCAATAGGAAGCCAGGGTGGCTTAAATAAATAGTGCAGGAAGCAGAAAGGATAGTTGCTCCCAAAGGAATTTTAAGAGAAAGGAAGAGGCCTCATAGGTTTGGAGGCTATGTTTCACTAATGAGTAGAATTAGTGATGTTGAACCTTCTTCATTTCAACAAGAAGATAAATTACAAGTATGTAAGGATGCCATGCTTGAGGAATATAGGTCTATTATAAAGAACAATGTTTGTGACATTGTGCCGAGGCCAAAAGACAAATCCGTGGTTTCTTCCAAATGGATCTAAAAGATCAAACATGCAGCTGATGGAAGTGTGGAAAATTTCAAAGCAAGATTTGCAGCCAGAGGCTTCACTCAGAAATAAGGAATAGACTACGAAGATACTTTTTCCCCTGTAGCCAGGTATACCTCCATTCAAACTATTATTTCTTTAGCTTCCGTTCTTGGTTGGAAGCTACATCAGATGGATGTAAAAACATCATTCTTGAATGAAAATATTGAACAAGAGGTCTTTGTGGAAAAACCAGATGGTTTTGTACTGCATAACAAAGGCACGCATGTATGCAAGCTAAGGAAGGCCTTGTATGGTCTTAAGAAGGCTCCCATAGTTTGGTATGATAGGATTTATGGCTTTCTTAAAAGCCTGGGATTTCAGAAAAGTGATGTTGATGAAAATATGTACTTCAAGGTAAGAGGTAAGCAACCTGTTATACTAATCTTGTATGTTGATGATCTCTTTCTAACAGGAGATGAAGGGATAATATCATGGTGTAAGAGGGAGCTAACCTCAGAATTCGAGATGAAATACTTAGGCTTGATGCATTACTTCCTAGGATTGGAAGTATGGAAAAGACAGGACGAGATACTTTTGGCACAAGGAAAATACACAGTGGATGTACTAAAGAGTTTTGGTATGATGGATTGCAAATCCATGTCTAATCTGATGATTACCAACCTGAGGAAGATGTATGATTCTGATACAGGTTCATATTTGGTGGATCCCACCATGCATAGGCAGCTAATTGGATCATTGATGTACATGATCCACACTAGGCCAGATATATGCTATGCATTGATTGCAATGATTCAGTTCATGACTAAACTGAGACAGAGACACTAGGTGGCAACAAAGCACATCTTGAGATATCTCAGAGGGACCATTACTTATGGTCTGAGATATACATCAAGTGGTGGTTTATTTCTATATGGGTATGCAGATGTTGACTGGGCAGGAAACCCAGTTGATCGAAAGAGTACTTCCGGATACTGCTTCAGTTTAGGATATGCTATGATCTCTTGGTCAAGACGGAAGTAGGGATCCATTGCATAGAGTACAATAGAGGCTGAGTACATTGCAACAAGTGATGCTAGCAAGGAAGCAATATGGCTCAGAAAATTGGTTTATGGGTTGTTTGGCGACAAGCTCAAGACAACGGTGGTTCACATTGATAATCAAGGCTGCATAAAATTGATAGAGAACCCGGTATTTCACGACAGGTCAAAACATATTGACATGAGGTACCACTATATACGAGACTTGGTCCAGAGAAAAACTGTAAAGTTACAATACATAGCCACGAGCGAGCAGGTATTTGATATCCTAACCAAGCCTCTGACCTCGAGACAGTTTGTGCAACTGAGAGGCAAGCTTGGTGTGGCTGAGAATGACTCCTTCACTGAGAGGGAGTGTTAAATTTGGCAGCATCATCAGTCATTCTCAAGAAATTCGATTCTGGTTTATTTATTGAAATGTTTTTGACAACATACATGTCCACTACGTAGTCTCTGTAATCAAAACTTATGATCTCGAGACATTAATATGCATAGGAAAAGTAATGATATGAAGCCAAAGAAAGGGTTCCTTAAAATAATATCACTGAAATGTTTATTGCTAATCCCCTTGGTGTTCAAAAGATAATATCAGAATCAATCAAGATCAATGATAAGGTAACCATAACAGACAATTACAACAATATTATCAATCATCTCCAATGATAGTCTTGAGATATGTGTGAGCAATTCTCATAGTTTCAAGCAAATCCAGTATTTACCATATCCCTATATGTAGCTCATATTCGAGATCATAATCATGACTTGTAAGAAAACAAGAACCACAGGAAAGAACTCGTAACACATAAACTCTTGAATATTATTTCCAGTCTAAAACCATGAAGTTCACTTATCAACATGGAATGCATGGAAACCACACCTTGTTAAGAACAAAATCAAAACATTGTTTGAATTTCATGTTGGAAATCATGAAATTCAAATTGATACAAAAGGAGAAAAAAACAAGGTCACCAGTACAATCCATACAAATCTGATCAAGCCAGAAGGAAAAAAATGAAAAATCCAAATAAAATTAGTGAGACCCTAGATTTTGATCGAAAAATGTAGAGGGGGTTGTTGTGTGCCAACAAGACTCCAATGATGAAGAATAATATAGAGACCCCTGTTAGAATTTTGGACGTGCTCGTTTAACTATAGACAATATAGAAATAGTGTCACCCAATCATAGGCACTAATGCCACCCCCAAGCACCTTGACCTTGACAAAGAGGAGAATTTTCGGCAATAAATCAATAGCCAACCAAGGCTAATGCACCAAGAAAAGATAACCAAAACTGATCAGAGAGTCCAACCCAGAAAAACTTAGTTGCTCCCAAAACATTAGTTGCTCCCAAGAATTGCGCACAAACTGGCCTTTTGCAATGCGCACAAGTGTACTTCTGCAATTCTAGGAATTCTAGCTAAAATGAAGACTAGCCTCCTATATTTATACTTCTCCTGCCCTACTGCATGGGCTAACTTCTCATTCTGGGTGCTAATTACTTAGTATATAATATTTCCTTTAGCTGACTTCTCTTCTAGGGTTATATCCAAATATTTTCTTACTTTCGGAATATTCTAATCTTGTCAAAGGTAACAAATGAAGGTTAATACCTCCCACAGCTACCATAATATCAACACTCCCTCCTCGCTAGGGAGGTATAACAGATAATGGTATTGAGTACAAACAGACCATTCAACCGGTAGCATCATTATAGCCACACAGACTAATTTAAATCATGAACACCATCATCATTATCCAACTGGATAATCTCCATGACAACTAGTACAATTTCAATTGATAGAACAAAATTGTGTCTATCCATAGTAGTACACAACTACTCAATCCATGACACATAGTCACAATCAATGGAACATATCCACCACAGTAGCATAAATCTATTGCTTAGAGACATACAATCTCCATAGCAATCATATCATATGATATCAACCTACACAGAAACAATATCATGATATAACTGAGTCATCTAGGCCATTCTTCCACTCACATCTGTGAGATCTGGAAGAGCATCTACCCTCAGAGAATAAAACATCAATGATGGGATATTTGGACTATTCTTCTCAAGCATGGAATAAAAATTGTATTGATTTTTGAGCCTAGACCATTCACCTATCTGGGCCATTCCTCCAGCACTAAACAAAGTGCAACCTGGAGAGAATGAGTTTTCCCTAGGGAATGCCTGTCCATGATTGTTGAACCTAGACCATTCACCTATCTTGGCCATTCCTCCGACACTAAACAAAGTGCAACCTGGAGAGAATGAATCTTCCCTAGGGAATGACTGTCCGGACCATTTCCTAAGGAAATGATTTTCCTGCACCAACCTCCAAAACAAACCATTCTTCGAAACTTCTCACAACTATGAGATTTGCAAGAATGATTGTTCGGTGAGGCGGATTAGTCTTCTTGATGACTATTGAGAGTGACCGTAAAGAAGAAAGATTGTCCTAGACCATTCCCCCACACTAGACACAAGGGGAATCATTGTCTATGTTACATTAGCAATCCATCGAACCATTTTCATTATGAAAATGACCGTTCGATCTGGACCATTTTTTGAACTGGAAAATGCTTGTCCGTCAGAAATCTCAAACCACTTTCCGAACTGGAAAGGAACTGCCCATCCTGGACCATATTTCAAAGATAAAAAATGACTGTCCATAAATCAATGATATGTCAGTGCTCCGTCCCAACCTAGAGAGCCATCTCTTCCCTTTCAGCTAAGGGATTTATTTCCACGATTCCCAATTTGTCCCGTAAGTATGAAAACTTTATTCTGGACAGAGGCTTTGTCAAGATATCTGTTGTCTGCTCATCTGTGGGGATATACTGGAGCTTCACTTCTCCTTCCTGGACTTTATCTTGAATAAATTAGTATTTGATCTCAATGTGTTTCAACCATTCATGAAACACTGGGTGTTCTGATAGCTTTATACAACTCTGATTGTCACAGTGTATTATGGTCAAATTTGGAACCTGATAAACTAATCCAGAAATCATCTTTCTTAGCCATACTACTTCTGTACATGCCTCGCATGCTGTGATATATTCTGGTTTTGTTGTGCTGAGTGTGACAGACTTCAGTTTTTTACTGCCCCAAGATATCATAGCGGAGCCCAAGATGAAACACATCCCTAAAGTACTCCCTTTGTCTTCTGCACTTCCTGCCCAATCTGAATCTGTGAATCCATGAAGTTGTATATCACTGGATGCGGTATATCTTAAACCATATTTTAGTGTCCCACAAATATATCTTAGAACATGCTTTGCAACTATCCAATGCTCATGTATAGGTTCCACCTGGAACTGGCTTAGTGTGTTTACGGAAAATCAAATGTCTGGTCGAGTATTTACTAAATACATAAATGACCTAATCAACTGTCAATATAGGTATGGGTCTACTGGATCAAAATCTGAGTCTCTTACTTTTCTTATATCTGTGGTCATAGGAGTGTCCATGGATTTGCAATCCATCATTCCAAACTTCTAAAGAATATTTACTGCATACTTTCCTTGTCCAAGGAATACTTCACCACGCTTCTGCCATACTTTTAGTCCCAAGTAATAATGCATGAGACCAAGATATTTCATATCGAACTCAGAAGCTAGTTCCTTTTTACACTGGATGATGAGAGACTCTTCACCTGTCACGAATAAATCGTCAACATATAGCAGTAGAATCAAAATTGCATTGTTCATGACTTTGTAGTATATATTTGGATCTGCATGACTCTTGGAGAAACCAAGTCTCATTAGGTAGTTGGCTATTCTGGCATACCAAGCTCTTGGAGATTTCTTGAGTCCATATAAATCTTTCTTTAGTCTTCAAACATGAGTGTCTTTGGAATGTACTTCAAATCCTTGAGGTTGTTCAATGTATACTTCTTCTTCGATTGATCCATTGAGGAAAGTTGTTTTGACATCCATCTGATGTAAACTCCATCCCATGGAAGCAACAAGAGAAATAATGGCTCTAATAGAAGTATATCTAGCAACAGGAGTGAATGTTTCGTCATAGTCTTCTCCCTCCTTCTAGGAGAACCCTCTAGCTATGAACCTTGCTTTATATTTGTCCATGTTTCTGTCTGTTGCATGTTTGATCTTATAGACCCATTTCGAGGTTACTATTTATTTTTCTTTAGGCCTAGGTACAATTTCCCATACATCATTTTTCATGATGGACTAGTGTTCTTCTGTCATGGCTTCTTTCCATTGTTTATTCTGAGCCGCCTCTTCAAACGTGGTGGGTTCCTCATCTAGAATATTTTTCATACATGTTGCATAGTTGTAGAATCTCTTAGGCTTCTTTATTTTTCTGAAGGTCCCACTTGGGGCTTTGAGTCTTTCTACTTCTTGTAGGGTAGCTTCAAGCCAAGATGGTCGTTTCTTAGTTTTGGGTACAGTGTCTATATCAATAGTCTCACATGGTTTCATCGGATGATCAAGTTGTTTTGTTTCTTCATTCTGACTTTCTGGAAGACATGTGATTTCTTTAATAGGCTCTTCATACTCTTCTTCTTCTATAGTTTCTTTTATGGATTTCTTGAAATCCATATTTTCATTGAAGGTTACGCCTATGCTGACTTGAATCTTATGTTGTTCTGGGATATAGATTCTATAGGCCTTAGATGATTCATTGTATCCCATGAATATGCCCTTCTTTCCTGAGGGTTCTAATTTATTCCTTTTATCCTTGGGAATGTGAAAGTAAACAGGGCATCCAAAGATTCTTAAGTGTTCCACATTAGGTTTCTTTCCTGAGAAGGCTTCTTCTAGATTCATATCCTTCAATATTTGGTGAGGACTTATGTTCTAAATATATATTGTTGTCATGGCTATTTCTCCCCATAGATACATAGAGTTGATTATCCAATAGTGCCTTCACAGTTTCTTCAATAGATCCGTTCTTCCTTTCTGCTACACCATTTTGTTGAGGATTATGAGGAACAGTTAGCTCCCTCCTAATCCTTTTCGATTTGCAAAAGGAAACGGATTCCTTGGATATATATTCTCCTCCATTATCTATTCTCAAGGCATTTATTTTCTTGTTTGTGAGGTTCTCTATCTCTTCTTTGAATTCTTGAAACTTGTTGAATACTTCATCCTTTGTCTTCAAGAGATATAGCCAAGTCTTTCTCGAGTAATCATCTATGAAGATTACATAGTAAAAAGAACCTCCTAGAGATTTGACGGACCGCAAACATCTGAATGTATTAGATCTAGAATTTCCTTAAATCTACTATTGTTGCTTGAGAATGGTTTCTTAACATTCTTACCAAGAGCTCATCCTTTAGAAATTCCTTCATGCGTAGACTATAGTTCTTGTATTCCTTCAACCATGTTGTTGAGGAAGGGTAATGCTTGATACTTGATATGATCATACCTTCTATGCCGAAGTTTATTGGGATTGACTTCATCATGTACAAGGGCTTCATTATTTCGTTCTAGTAGTTTGTATCGTCTTCCTTCACTGGTTCCAATAACTCTAGCATTCTCTATGCTGGAGTCTCTAGGCAAAGGTAATATTTTTCCATCTACAAAGGCTATTATGTTTCCTTTGTCTTCTAGGTATGATATGGATACATGATTCTTTTCTAAAACAAGTACATATAAGACATTGCTCAAATGAACATTGTTACCTATTTTCAATTTGACGGAGGCTTGACCAATTCCTTCGACTGGGTAAGTGTTTTTGTCTCCAAGTTCTACCTTGTACGATGTCTTCTTTTCATTTAGATTGGAGAGTTTGGCTAGATATCCTGTCATATTCCTGGAAGCTCCATTGTCAATTATCCACATGTCATATTCAAGCATTCCTATGAGTGTTGAGTAGTTTACATGATTTGTCTTTTCATTCATGACTTTTGTTGACTGATAATTGGTCAAGCTTTGACCCAAAATTTCAACCTTTACATTTCTACCTTCTGAGAATGACAAGAGGTGTGTTGGACTAAGGCTCACTTGAATATCTTCTCCTTGAGTAAGGTGTTCCATCATAAGGTGTTATACAAGTGTTTTAGGGTTTATGTAACTACACCTGCTAGTAACCCTAGCGTCAGTTCTTTAGTAACTGCACCTGCTAGAAACCCTAGCGGTATTTCTTCAGCGAGATTAGTAACCTTATGGCTTAGATCCCTTTTAGTGGTTAAACTGAATGAAGGAGGTTTGGGCCCATACATTGTTAGAATTTTGGATGTGCTTTCTAAACCATAGACAATATAGCAATATTTTCACCCAACCATAGGCACTAATGCCACCCCCGAGCACCTTGACCTTGACAGAGAGAAGAATTTCTAGAAACAAATCAATATCCAACCAAGGCTAATGCACCAAGAAAAGATAACCAAAACTGATCAAAGAGTCCAACCCAGAAAAACCAAAAATGCAAATTGCAGAACTATCGGTAGCAGCTGCTCCCAAGACTTGCGCACAAACTGGCCTTCTGCAGTGCACAGAAGTGTACTTTTGTAATTCTGGGAATTTTGGCTAAAATGAAGACTACCCTCCTATATTTATACTGCTTCTGCTAGACTACCTGGGTCGACTTCTCATTCTGGGTGCTAATTACTTAGTATATAATATTTCCTTTAGCTGACTTCTCTTCTAGGGTTATATCCAAATATTTTCTTTCTTCCAGAATATTCTAATCTTGTCAAAGGTCACAAATGGAGGTTAATACCTCCCATATCTACCATAATATCAACAATCCCAAGGAATAAATTATATGTTCAGCAAAACATCCCAGTGAAGAACTAGACCAACCACTTGAACTTGTAGAACCAATTGTTGTACCCAAGAACAAAAAGAGACCATCATGGCTAGAATCCACCTTACAAGAAGCAGAAAGACATAAATCTCCCAGTGGCACCTTTAGGGAAAGAAAGAGGCCCAAAATATTCTCTAGTTATGTGAAACTCATGACAAGTATTTTGAATGCAGAACCTTCTACCTTTGAGGAAGAAATCAAGAAGAAAGAATGGAAGGAAGTTATGATGGAAGAATATCAATCCATCATGAAAAATAATGTATGGGAAATTGTTCCTAGACCTGAAGGAAATTTGGTAGTAACTTAAAAATGGATTTAAAATATAAAACATGTAGTAGATGGGAGTATCAATAAATACAAGGCGAGATTCATGGCTAGAGGGTTTCCCTAGCAGGAGGGAGAAGACTATATTGAGACATTTTCTCCAGTTTTTAGATATACCTCTATTAGAGCCATCATATCTCTTGAAACATCCATGGGTTGGAGTTTACATCAGATGGATGTAAAGATCGATTTTCTCAATTGAGTAATTGAGGAAGAAGTATACATAGAGAAACCTCAATGTTTTGAGGTAAACCCAAGAGAAACCCATGTATGCAAATTAAAGAAGGCCTTGTATGGACTCAAGCAATCTCCAAGAGCTTGGTATGCACGAATTGACAATTACTTGACGAGACTTGGATTTTCCAAGAGCTATGCTGATCCAAACATATATTACAAGGTTTTGAATGATGCACCTATGATCCTACTACTATATGTTGATGATTTATTTATGGTAGGTGCAGAGCCTCTCATTATTCAGTGTAAGAAGGAACTAGCCTCTGAATTCAATATGAAGGATCTTGGTATCATGCATTATTGTTTGGGACTAGAAGTATGGCATAAGCATGGTGAAATATTTCTAGGGAAAGGGAAATATTTTGTAAAGATCCTTTAGAAGTTTGGGATGATGGATATGAGGAAATTGAGAGACACTGATAGATATGAGGAAATTGAGAGACTCTGAAAGATGATGGAAACTCCCATGGTGAAAGATATGAGGAAATTGAGAGACTCTTATTCTTATCCAGTAGATCCATCCATGTATCGGAAGTTGATTATCTCATTGATGTATTTGTTGAATACCCATCCAAAGATTTTCTTTTTCGTGAACACGTTGAGATAGTTCCAAGTGGAACCTAGACATGTGCATTGGACAGTTGTAAAGCATATTTTGAGATATATTCATGGGATGTTATACTATGGTTTGAGATATGCCTCAAACAGTGATGTAAAGTTGCATGGATTTACTAATTCAGATTGGCTAGGGAGTGCAGATGAAAGAAATATTACTTATGGTGTATGGTTCTGTTTGAGATATGCTATGATATCATGGGATAGAAGGAAACAAAAGTCTGTTTCACTCAATGTTGTAGAAGAAAAGTATATTGCATCTTGTGATGCTTATATAGAAGCAATATGGCTCCGTAAGTTGGTTTATGGACTATTTGATCATGTGTTGGATTCAACTGTGATACATTGTGATAATAAGAGTTTTATGAATCTCTTAGAGAACCCCGTGTTCCATGACAGGTTGAAGCACATTGATATCAAGTATTATTTTCTCTGTGACAAATTCCAGAAGGGAGAAGTGATTCTCCAGTACATCTCAATTGATGAGTAGACAGTTGATATTTTGATGAAGCCTCTATTCAAGATACATTTTGCATACTTAAGGGACAAGATAGGACTCGTGGAGATTTTTCCCTTGGTTTAAAGGGAGGATATGACTTCCTCGGTTGTGAGGGAGTGTTGATGGAAAAACATTATCCCTATGGAGAATGGTCTAGGTTGAAAAATTGTTGATGTGTATCATGTTAGTATAGCTTAGATATGGTGCTTCAACATCATGCTAGTACAACTTAGATATGATACAGATGTCATGAGACACATCGTGCTAGTACAACTTAGATATGATGCATTGGAATCATGCATGTACAACTTAGAGACAATGCTTATGTTTGAGTCACACCATGATAGATATGATAATGCTAGTAAAACTTAGATATGATGCATAGCATCGTTCTAGTATAGCTTAGATATGACCATACAGCTTAGAGATGATGCAGATTACTCGCATCATGCTAGATATCATCATGATAGTACAATTTAGATATGATGCAGAGCATCATACTAGTACAACTTAGATATGATCATACAACTTAGAGATGATGTAGAGGCATTGATCTATATCATGCCAGTACATCTTAGATATGATGCATTTGCATCATGATAGTATGGCTTAGATATGATGTATATGGTAATTCACATCATGCTAGTACATCTTAGATATAATGCATTTGCATCATGCTAGTATGACTTAGAGATGATACAATGGAGAGGATGGTTCTTGTAGCCATTGAGGACATTCATCATATGTTGGGACAATCATTCTTCTAGGATGTATGTCCATATTAGAAGAATGTTCCTTTTATCACTTTGTTGAGTGAGTGACTTATGCGAGACACTTTGTTGAGTGTGTTGAGTTTAGCACATGACTTATTCATCATCATGCCCAATTACTCAAATGGAGTATGGCCTCAAGAGATGATGCAATTGATGATATTTTTTGATACCATGATGCTATCAGATTATATTGATAGTGGTGATGTTGCTCGTGACTTGATCTGTACGTGATCATGAGATAGACTGTATGGCTATGACGATGTTACATTTTAATACCTCCCTATCTAGGAGGGAGTGTTGATATTATGGTAGCTACAAGAGGTATCAACATCCATGTGTAACCTATGACTAGATTAGAATATTGTGGAAGTTAGAGAAACCCTAAACATATGTGTAGAAACCCTAGAATACAAGTCGACTGAATAAAAGAGTTAATAATAAAKTATTAGCSTATAGAAAGAGAAGTYGGCCTAGAYGGTTGACAAGGAGMACTATAAATAGAGGGTTTTTTAGCTCATTTGGTCACACACTCTCACACACTCAATATAAGTGGTGCACAATTCTAGAGGAGGAGTGTAGCTACAAYGAATGTAACTTGGAGTTGGTCTTGGTTTATGGTTTTTGGACTTTCTTCTTGGTGCGCTACCTTTGGAGAAAGGTGCACTATCTCTTGGTTATTTGTTGGGTCTAGTACAACTTCCAAAATTATTCTATATGTCAAGGGAACATTTCTCAGGGGTGGATGCATTCTTATGGTTGGGTGACAATATTGTGATATTTTATATGGTTAAACGAGCACAACTTAACACTATGTGCTTATCCCAATATGACATGATTATTGTGAGGGTGTCTTGATGTTATTCAAACTTCTTCTTGAGTAATGGAAACAATTGGGCAGAGGTATCCACATTATCATGTATATATGTCATCCTTTATTTAAACATCTTAACATGTGCCTTCAATCTCTCATTCCCTCTAAGCTCTGTATTTCTAGCTTGTAAATATTCAAACTTCTCTTTACTTTCTTTTCCCATGTTGTGGTCTACAATATGTTTTTCACAGTATTAGAATTTGTGTCTCGGTCAAGGATGCAATTTATTTGATACCTTTTGATTCGTAAATGAGGAGGCTTATATCCCACTAGCTTCACCAACACGGATACTATGTGGAAATTTAATTATGATCTCTTTCTCAGTCTTATATATATATATATATATATATATATATATATATAGTTTTGTCTACACAAAAGCCACTAAGCCCCTATTCCTCTGTGATGATATATAATCATTCTTCTCCATCTGTTGCGAGGAATTTCCCTACTTGTACCCTTCACACTACAACTAGATGGTGATACAATAACAATCTAGTCAATAAATATCAATTCTCTACAATTATTCTAAAGCTAGTGACCAGATTCCAAAGCTATGAGAGTTCTATGTCCACAGTGTAGCCTCTACCCTTTTAATCATTGCAAGGAATTATTTGTTCAACCAATGGAAACCACTAACTTCACTCCCCTCAGTTCTCGGACTTGTCTTGTTGTCCAATGTCTTATACATCTGCTCATAAATCTGTTACCAGGTCCATATTTTCCAAAGAATACAAATCAACCAAAAGACAGCTTGATGGACCACTGTGAAATTCTATTCAACAAATAAGTGAAGTCGGCCAACCAAAGGAGGGAAAAAAATAGCCCAAAAGAATGAATTGACCATCAATGAGACAAACTACTCAATGGATGAGTGGATCGACCAGTAGTGGAGATAAATGATAAGAGGAGAAATTGGGTAAACCAACGACGAAGAAAAATGTCTAGAGGAAAATTGGGTAACCGTTGATGAGGGAAAAATTCCAAACTTCATATAAAAACATCTAACATATTCTTGAAGCGACCAACGACATCTACAAACACCCCTACAAGTAGGAATCTTCCCAACATATTTTAAAAATGCCCATAAAATTCTAATTATGCCTAGGCGAGGAGGAATTCCCCGAAAACATTTAAAAAACATATGACGCAATCTACAAACTCCCAGGAAAAGTGTAAATCATCCCAAAAAAATGAATTCAACCATACTGAGTAAATTCAACCAGAAATGAGGATAACCCAACCAGTCATAAGTCGATTCGACCGATGGAAGAGATGTAAGTCGACCAATGAAAGAGAGGTAAGTCGACCAAGTAAGGAAATCGACTGAAAAATAAACCAATTCGACCCAGACAATGTTAAATCAACTTGGAAAAAGTGATTCAACTATGGGGATGAAATCACAATTCAAAGGAGTAAGATAATTTACCCAACAAGTAGAAATTTTCCTTGCAAGTTTTTCAAATTCCTAGGTAATGTAAATTCGAATCAACATTCAATTTAGACATCCAAGGGAAATGTAAACTCACCCATTAGATTCAAACTCAACATGGGAATTATTTTAAACACCCCAACACTATATAATTCAACCCAATGGTATTCAAGTTGATGAGAGGGAGCTAAGTTGACTGAAAAATGAAGTTAATTAGCCAATGAATAATTCAATTTCCCAATGAGAGAGAATTATAGTGCATGTAGATAAAAAACAAATTCCTTAGCAATTAATTTATATTCCTAGGAAATGTAAACTCATCTGACAAAATAATCTCAATATCCATCAGCCTTCGATTTTGTCAGGAAATGGACAATGGATGGTCGAGAGTGCTCGTGGTTCTTCATTTTCATTAAAAACCAATTATAGGTAGCAATTAAACACATGGGAATCCATACCTCATCTCAAAAATGAAATAAAAAATAAACTAAATCTCAACATAATGGAATCAAATGCAACACATAACCAATGAACTCAAAAAAATTTCACTAGAAACCCAAACAGGGAAAACCATCTTCGAATGGGGCTCAGTATTTTCATTATGGAAATATTTTATTACACTGCCTTCATGGCCTCGATGCCTCTTCCTCTCCCATCTGAATACCCTTTTCAAATGAGAGTGATGGAAGAAATAGGGAAAGTTGGGGGGGTAGGGGGAAGGCTAACAACCCTGACCCTTTGTTTCCCATACATCATCCTTCTCTCCCATTCAATTATTAAATTAAATTTAATTCTTCATTTCCCTCTCATGTTCTCACTTTTTTTTTGTCCTATTAGACTTTCAAATTTATATTCCTTACATAGTTTATTGACCTTCTTGAATTGCCAATTTAATATTACAAGTATTGAGTCTTACACCCATTCATCATTCCAAATCTATTTCGGATTAGTTGGTGCTCAACTGAGTAGATTAGTGTCTCCAATAGGTTGGTTCCTACATAATATCTTGTTGAGTTGGTGCTCAACTAAGGAGATTGGTGTCTCTCGTAGGTTGTTTCCTACAATATTTGTAACATTAGATTGGTTCCGACGGACATTTATAAAAATAAGTTTATGTGATTTTCTCCTGCAAGGGTTTCCAAATTAAACTTTATGTACCATGATTTGAGTTTATATGAATTTATTGTTTTAAATTTGATGAATATTCAACTAAAGTAAAGTATATTATATTGATTCACCCCACCTCTTAGTATAAACATAAGCTCAACACACACATCAAATAAGAGGACCATGTAGAACACCCCTTCTTAGTGACACTAAGTAATAACACATCATCATGCAAAAATCACTAGGAAACCCAAACAATCATGAAACATCTACCTCTTAACACCAAATCATCTCACCCCTTGTGGGGATAGAACCATCATCCATATCCAAGATAAACATAAAAAACATACCATAATGAGATAGCATGATCCATAAACATCAAATATGAAACCAAGGGGTGATGAAAAAGTAATCATGTGTGAGAAGACCACCAAACCAGCAAGCACAACCATACAAAAAGGGAGAAGTGAGAATCCCCAAAACCAAAAATCTTCAATGCCAAGTAGAATAAGCTCAATTAAGGTGTATCTCCTCCAATTAAATCTAAAATTTCCAATGAACCAACAAAACGTCTCCATTAATGTAATGAGAATCACAATGTGGTACCTTATAAAATATAAGGTATAACAATAGGCTCCAACTTGGGTACATGCACTCTTCTTGCAAGTGCATGAGAGCCCCAAAAATCTCTAGTTAAACCTATCAAGAAAAAAAGGAAGCAAGACAATGTGGCGGGGTGGATACATATCAACATCCAAAAACACCACATACTTATTATCTTTTTGTAATGCATCATCAAGAGTTAAAAATTTGGCTACAACAATGCCCAAAAAATACATGAAAGTAAATTAATGCTCACATATGTTGATATTATTCATCTTACACTACTCTAACCTAGAATCAAACAACAGGTTAAGTAAAATTGAATAGCCACTGCAACCTTCCAAGCATAACCTCAAAGCCATGGGCCCTAGCCTTGTGTTTGGTAATGATCCAAAACAAGGTTACATAAAAAATAATTCCTATATGACGGAATTTATATTACAATGTGGCTACGAAATGAAATTACAATACATACATGTCAACCAATACAAAAATATGAGAAATGATATCATGTTCCAACACATGCCCACTCAATCCAATGTTGAAGAGGGTTGAAATATGGTTTGGAAAAGGTATCTGGAAGCCCATCATCGATTGGTATAACATTGACTGTGCCCCTCTCCAAAGGAAAATCCGCATGACAAACATCAATTACACCCTCATGCAAAGAGGATGTAGTTTGCTCCAACAACAAACTAGTTTCTACTAAGCATGAGGATGAAGTACGAGATGAAATTTCAAATATGGAAACAAACTTTTGAACATTATTTGATAGGTCGAAATGTCTATTATAAAATATGCACTTAATATCTTTCTTTCTACCCCATACAATTTCCAACATTAAAAACATGTTTTTTAGTTGAAAAATCACATGCACTTTCACAAAAAATTCAAAATGAAAATGGTTGGAAATTTTCAGCACCTTCATCATCACTAACAAACTCCAAAATCTAAAAACATTATGGATTAAACACAACCAAACATAGTTGAAAATAACCATAAAAAATTTCTATAGATGCACCTAATAAGCATGGTTGTCCAAGAGGCACATACTCAACATTTTCCTCCCTAGAATCATCTTCGTCAATGTTAAAAATGGGATCCCCAAAGCATGTTTAATAATCCATCCCAAAAGTAGTGGAAGGGTTGTGATCTCCCAAGTATGATTTTTCATCAAACTCTCATGTTCAGTTGCCATGGAATTTTCCCATTCAGGTCTCCCTTTCACCTCCTCAAACAATTGTGGTTCATAGATTTCCTAAACATTGGCCATTAGAGCGAACGTGCTTGGTTTCTATTTTCTCTTTCCTCTTGATGATAAACCCTCGATCGTTTCACTTATTCGAACATATCAAATGGTGTTGTCCCACCACTTGTTGGACAACTGAGAGGGGGGTGAATCATTTTTTATCGTGCTTAAACAATTATGCTTATTTTAAACTCTTTACAAAGCACTTAATGACAATCACAATAAAGCAGGGAAATAAGCAGTAGCACATTCAGCATCAGTCACACAAATGAGATACACAAGGACAGATATTTCCGGAGGAAACCCATAAAGGGTAAAAACCTCTTCTTCTTTATATGATAAGTAATATTTGCATTCTTTACATTATCATACATATGAGCACCAACTCATAATGAGGCTGCAACCTTTGTTTTGCAAGATGCTACTTGCTGAGAGCACCAACTCTCTGGTTTCTCTAGCACCAACTAGAAGGAAGCACCAACTCCCCAAGTGTTCCAGCACCAACTTCCAATCATATAGGCACCAACCTGTAAAACAGAGAACAACATTTCTCCCTTGCACCACCCTGCCACCCTGGTTTCTCTGGTTGCAACCAGATGGAAGCTACAACTCCATGTGTTCAAGCACCCACTTGAACCTTTGAGGAAAACGGTCCTCCCTAGCACCTCCCTTCCACCCTAACATATAACTTTTGCTAATGAAACTTATCACAGTGATACAATTTTTATCATTGGCTTACTAGGCTTATCACTGTTCTTCTACACTGATCTTCTTTGTCTGCATCAGTGTCTTCTGCACACTCCTCTACGCTTTAAGTTCTTCTCCCGTTATGCAATGTGTGTCATCTCCATATCATCTGCCATTCCTCTGCTCTCTATTTTAGCTATTGCACACTCCTCCTTCTCCATTCCTGAATTCCTCACAACAACATCACTCATCTCTTCTTTGTTCTGCATACTTATAGTCTCTGTGCACCTTCTGCATGCTCTCTTGCCATCCTTCTTCATGATATCCCCATGTCAAGTGCTCTGCCTGATCATCATCACAACTCTTCAACTTCTCTGATAGTTATATCTATCTGTCAATTGCCTCTACGAACAGTCTTCATTCCACTAGCAGATTCCTTGAGACTCTTCAGCTTCTCTGGCAAAAACCATCAGTGATTTTTAGAAGTTACACAGTGAAGTGCAACAGTAACCCTCTGATCATATTAAAAAACACCTACACCGTTGGATTGGATCCATTGAATCTTGCGTTCATTTCTCTATTTCGCACTTCGGCATTTTAGGATCCCCGTGGTGAAGATTTCGTTACTCTCCATGTCCCGATCCTCGAAACTCTGAAATGGAGCTTGTCTGCACTAGCTTCTTCTTCCATCTTCCGCCGATGTAACCAGTGGCTATGACCACAAGATGAGACAAAATGTGTTTCTCATTTCGTCATTTCGGCAATTCGAAAATCTTGTTGTGAGGCTCCTCGACTCTCCAAGTCGTGATCCCCGAAACTCCGAAAAAGGAGATTGTCGCTTCAAGATTTTCTCTACAGCTCTTCGACCATGTGACTGTGAGAGGTGACCGAGAACTTATCCATATAGTGCTTTCGTGATTTCTCTTTTTGACACTTCGACGTTCTTGTGGCGATGTTTTCTTGATGATCTGTGTCTCGGTATCCGAAGCTCCGAAATGGAGCTTGGTTGCACTAGCTCCGATCATTTCGGCAATTCACATTTCGGCCTTTCACGATTCTTGTGATGAAGAGTCTCATCACTTGACTCTTTCAACTCTCAGTATTTGAAGCTCCGAAATGGAGTTGGATCAACGGTCCACACCCTCGATGATTCGAAGATTATTCTCTACCCCGGGACTTCATCCTTTGAGACTTTAGGGGAGTGATAGTGATAAAACTCCCGAAGAAAAAAATCCCAGAGTGAGGTCAGTCTTGCATCACCTGACGACGTGTTGTGACCTGAGTGGTTGCCACGTGTCACTCAGAATTGTGAATGCTAGTGGCCTGAAATGCCAAAAAAAATTGACACTTGTTGTTGTTTGATTGTGCCACGTGTCATGATCTTCCACCTATCCTTTCTGACGTGGTCTTCCACATTCACCTTCTAGATCTGTCGGCCCAGATCACTTCGCGATTTCAACATTCTTGATGTGAAAGTTCTTGACACCTTCAAATCCTGCTCTGCGAAACTTTGAAATGGAGACAGGTCAGCTTTTCGGCTTTTCACACTTCGCAACTTTGGGACTCCTGTGAGGAGTCTTGACACTTGACTTCTCCATCTCCCGGTATATGAAAATCCCTAATTAAGTTGGATCAGCGGTCCAAATCAAACCTCGATCTGACGGCTAAGGTTATTTCACGATTTCGCATATCGCGAGTTCGGGACTCCTATTGTGAGGGTCCTTGACATTCCATCTCCCGGTATCCGATACTCCAAAATGGAGTCAGATGAACATCACATCGGCCTTTCTCATTTCATGATTTCGAGACTCCTGTAGTAAGAGTCCTTGACATCTCCATCTCCCGATATCCAAAATCTCGGTATCCAATACTCTGAAATGGATTCTAAGTAACATCACATCGGTGTTTCACATTTCATGACTTCGGGACTCCTGTAGTGAGATTCCTTGACATCTCCATCTCTTGGTATCCGAAAGCCCGGTAGCCAAAAATCCGAAATGGAGTTTGACCAACACTTCGATCTTGCCATTTGATCATCGTTGCGTTACTGGTCTTCCTTGCCTGCTTGTTTTCCATCAAATGAATAGGCACACCTTCACACTGCATTCGACTCTGCGTTAATTCCTCCTGATCTTACTTTGTTCATGTTTTTCCATCGATCCATACTCTGATCTTGCCGTCAATGACAAGCATACCTACCTGTAAACATGCCAACACCACTTGGGTCTCTTCTTGGGATTCTCATCATATTCACATGTATCTGATCATATTAATGTTATGCTTCATATAAATGATTATTTTGGCTATATTCATTAGAAATTATTGGCCTAAAGGACTCATCATGCTTAGACACACTTGAATCTGTATCCATCATTGGCTGCTTGGTAATTTTGAATCCAGAAGAAGTGTGGAAAGGTCTAACTTCCTCATCAACAATAAAATCTCTACTAAATATCACCTTATTGGTGTCAATATCAACCAACCTATAGGCTTTATGATTTTCGTTGTACCCTGTGATCATCATAATTTTTCTCTTTGGATCTAATTTGGTTCACTTTTCATCTAGAATCCAATTGTAGACAGTAGAACCAAATACTTTAAGATGACTGGCATTAGGATTTCTTCTTGACCATGCTTCCCCCCGAGTCTTCTGCTTCACCTCCATCATTGGAGATATATTCAACAAGTATATTGTTGTGAACATTGTCTCATCCCAAGACCTGTTTGGAACACACATGTTCTACAACATACACCTAGCCATTTATGTGATAGTGTGGTTTCTACTTTCAACCACTCCATTTTGATGTGGAGTTTAAGGTGTAGTGAATTGTATTTTGATCCCATGTTTAGCACAAAAGTTATTGAATTCTTTGGAACAAAACTCACCACCATTATCAGACCTAAGTAAGGTAACAACCTAACTCTTTTTCTACTAAGGATTTGAACTTATGAATTTCATTAAACACTCCATATTTTAGTTTCAAAAAATAAACCCACATTTTCCTACTATAATCATAAAAAAAAATAAGGAAATACCTGGCACCAGTGATTGATATTGTGTTCATTGGCCCAAATATATATGCATGAATCGGTTGAAGGACTCTCTGTGCTCTCCAATATTTCTCCTTCATTAGATGGAGCTCTATGTTGCTTCCATGCCTAGAAAGATCCACAAACTCCCTGGATCGATTGTTGAATGTTTGGAAGTCCATATACTAGATTCTCTTGTGCCATATGAGAGAGGTAGGTCAAGTTGAGGGGCCCATACCTACGATGCCATAATGTATTGATATTTGATGCACTCTTGGCTACTAGTGCATGCTCTCTGACTTGTCCAATATCAACCAATATGAACAATCTATGGTCCTCGACACCAAGATAAATAGTCTTATTGATCTCCTTTTCAACTATGTTGTGCTTGTAATTGATAAAGTTGACATCTACTTGGGGGTTGTGCCGCATAATATGAATAAATGAAACAAAATTAAGGTCCATACCTGGCACGTAGTATACATTGAGGAATATTGTCATTTTTCCTCCAAAATAAATCTACACATTTCCTTTTCCAAAGACTGTATACTCCTCACCACCATTGAATGTCATTGAATCCTTGGAAGAGAAAGGAATGTACTCTATCAACCAATCCTTCATGTTGGTGAAATAATGTGATGCACCTGAAACAATGAACCAAGGAGATGATATGGGTTGATCTTCTTTCGTTGTGGCCATACATGTATAGAAGGCCGACTCCTCCTGTGTATTCTCTATGACATGATCCCATTGCTAAGGCCCTCCCCATTTGTTTTTTTGGTCATCCATCATATTTTTGCAATGCTTCTTCATATGGCCCTCATTTCCACAATAATGGAATTTGATGGTTTTGTGATCCTTGGTGACATCCTCACTATTGATGTGTCTTGTTTCTTCCATTTTTCACATTGTAAGATATTTTTTCAAATCTCATCAAACTTCAGGTCAACATTCATGGAAGTAATGCTTAGGGTCTCAATAAAGTGCTCATAATCATGTGGTAAACCTTTTAGTGTGATTACCATGATGTCCTCCTCCATATTCCGATCAATGGCCATAAAATATTTTTGAATATATTTGATCTTGAGAAAATGATCCTAGAGGGATGCATGCTAATCCATGTTTATCAGAAAAAAAACATGTTATTTAGGAAGAAGGCTTTTCCTTTGTATGATGTCTCATGCAAATTTTACAAATGTATCCATATCAATGATGAAGTCTTTCCTGTTTGGACCTCTGTAAGCATCTCATTTGTCACAGACAACTTAATCGACATAAAAACTTCTCTATCTTTATCATCAAAATCATCATGGTCTTTACCTGCAACTTCAGGTCGAGTAAGTTTACCAATGACAATATTAGTCAAGCACCTCTACTAAAATATTGTCAACATCCACTGCTTCCATGTGTTGTATTTCTTGCTTATGAACCTTTGACTCCCTTCTAGCATAGGATTGGGTAAATATTCCATAGGTGAAGGTTAAAAGTAACCCAAAAAAAAGATAGAGTAATATGCTAAAAAACTCGAACAACCCAAAAACACGCAAATATAGAAAAACATGATATCATTGAAACACTTTTGGTTCTTCAATTTGCTACATTGGTGATCCCTTGATCTGTCTCTATCGGAAATAGTCCCTAGGTCTTCACACTTGGATAGAATTTATGGAACCCATTCTAATGAAGTTGCAAGAGTGGAAACCTTGTCTTTCAAAGGCTCGAGACTCTTGATACGGCTTAAAAAATACTAAAGTCGTAAGAGTGGAAACCTTGTTTTTCAAAGGCTCGAGACTCTTGATATGACTTCTAGAATGTTGGGATCTGATACTATATTATGAAAATTGAGCACATAAATAAACCAATATCACTCGAAATACTTCTTCGTATCGTACATATAATGAGAAAGTGAAATCTTCCTTATATAGGAATACAAGAAAATCGAGTCAATCCACTTTATGAATATGGGATAGGCCGAGAAACACAATAAAGTGAAATAAGACATAAAAGTATAAAGTAATCTAAATTAAAGTTGACTTTATTAATTTCTAAGTCTAATTTATAATTTACCATTATAAGATAATATTTACTTTAACAATAAATAAAACAACAAATAATACAAGTGGGAAAAATCCTCACATAACTTATTTCTAAAATTGTAATGTTTTCATTACTAGGCCTTTATGTTAGAGTGAATGCAAGAAGTTCTTATATTGTATTAACAACAAATGATTAGCATAAAGAATAGCCATACTATAAAGCAACAATACCTCATCTTTCATAAATCTTCAAAAGTTTGATACAAAAGGGAAGTTCAATATCATCATCTCCAAGCTCCTACAAATTTCTCCTTCATTCTTGTTATCACACAAATTGTAGGTTGGGAAAATCCTAACCCTATTCACAAGATGGTGAGAAATTTGGGAATACCTACCCACTGTCACCTTAGATAGGTACTCCCCTCATTTTAGTGAAGGAGAAATCCTACACAAGGGTGGTATCCCAGGTAACCCTAGGGGGAAATGAGATGGAAAGTGTAGTGATGGGAGATGATTACCCTATAGGTCAAGCTAAGAAATGGAAGACAACTTGGAAATGAGTCTTGATGATGGTAAATGGTTGCCAAAAACTTGAGTACCTGCAAAAGAGAATTGTACCCCCCTCGAGATAAGACAAATAATCAAGATACAATATTGAATATCAAAGGGACAAACAATCAAAGCTTGTTGTCCTAAATTACTGCAGTAAACAAATATGTATCTAGATATCAACAATGAAATCAATTATTTACTACAGAAATAACCATCAAAATTAATGATCACATATTGGACAATGAATCACTAAGCCAATAGATAACTTTGTTAGGAAATGCAACACACTTCCACACTAAAACTAGTAGAATAGAGGAAGAAACATTTTATCAAGAAATTACATGACACAACAATCACACAATACACAAATATTTTACCCCGAAAACCCAAAACCAGGAAATACAACATTCCTTGAGTGTTTTGCTCCTTGTTGTCTTATTCATTCAGAATAAAATGTTACATGTCTAACCTTGGTCCACACCTAAGACACAATTGACATCATACCCTCTTGCTTACGCAAGAACAATCCTATTGCCAATTCATCTTACATCTGCATAACCAACAACCTCTAAATTACAGACTCTTGGTGATTAGCCATTCATCATCTAAAAGATTCAAGATTCTTTGATTAACCTTTATGGCCTTACAACATGCCTCTTTATAGGATTTACAGTAGGAAAAATCCTAAAGAAACTAGCACCCAAAATCGGTTACAGATCCATGAAGATCATTGGCTATAGATCTTGTGAATATTGGGATTCTATTACAGTTGACTACCAAGTTGTATTACCCATCGACTACCAGTCAGCCTTCATTCGGTCTTCAGTTGGTTGTCATAAGCCCACATGTCGACCTCTTGTCAGTTTAACTCTTCGACTTGTTGTCGATGTCCTTACCATGTTTATCCACCTCGAATATTGACTTTGACTTTACCCTGTCGACTAACCTAAACCTTCGACTTGTTGTCGATCCACCTTGACTTCATCTTTACCCGGTCGAACCACCTCGACTTCGTCTTTACCCAGTCGAACCACCTCGACCTTCAACTTCGACTGTCAGTCGATCCACCTCGAATTTAACTGCAAAGAATATAAAAACCCAACATTCTCCCACTTGTTGTCTTATTTGTTGAAACCGAGAGACCTATTAACTTTTGTTCAAATACCCGGGGCAACAATGCCCATTGCCTCTCTGCACCAAGAGAACTTCACAACACTCACAGGCTTAGTCAATGAGTCTACTATATTTTCCAATGTGTGTACATTCTCCAACAACACCTTGTTTCTTTCCACCATGTCACTCACAAAATGGTATTTTACATTAATGTGCTTAGTCTTCAAATCATAAGTTGGGTTCTTTTCCAGAAATATTGCGCTTTGACTATCACAACTTATGTTCATAGCTCTCTACTCAAGCCCAATTCTTGAACACAACCTTTGCAACCATACTACTTCTTTTCTTCCATGAGTGGTTACCATGCATTCAACTTATGTTGTTGACAAGGCTATGACCGCATGTCTCTTACTCATACAGTTGATTTCTCCACCAAAATTTTGAACACATATCCATTGGTCGACCTCCATCAATCCAGATCTCCAGCCCAACCGGTGTCGAAACATCCATGTACATTTAATTCATTGTCACCTACAAGTTTTCCTTGGTAGCATATAGTATAATATTTTGTGCCACACAAATACCTGAATACTCTCTTGATAGTTGTCCATTGCTCCTTTCCAGGTGTTGACATGTATCTGCTCAACACTCCCACTGCATGGGAAATGTTTGGTTGAGTGCATACCATCGCATACATTACACTACCAACAACACTTGCATAGGGAACACATTACACATGCCATGTCCTCTATTTACTCCTATGTCTTTGGACATTGTTCAACAGTTAGCCTTTCTCCCATGGGAATTGGTACCTTCAGCAGTTTGGAATCTTGCATGTTGAAATGTTTCAAAATTGTTTCAGTATAGTTCATCTGATTCAACCAGATATTTCTAGCTACTTGATCTCTCTTAATATCCATTCCTAGAATGAATTTAGTTGCACCGATATCCTTCATGTCGAACTTGGAGGATACCTACTTCTTCACCTCCTTTATTGCATCCATGTTGTTTCCAATCAGCAACATGTCATTGAAATACAAAGCTACATATATGAAACTCATATCTTCTTCTTTTGAATATATGTAATGATCATATTTTCTTCTCACAAATCCCAAACTAAGGATGTATATGTCAAACTTTTGGTACCACATCCTTGGTGATTGATTTATACCATAAAGGGATCTTTTTAGTTTACACACCAAATATTTCTTTCCCTTTACTACAAATCCTCCAGGTTGCTTCATGTAGATTTCCTCTTCTAGGTGTTGTATTATGTTTTCATTGATGTCAAAGGATTGATGTAAAAGGGTTGATGTCAATTATTTTCAGTGATGAGCTTGTAAAATTGATGTATTGATTGATTGATTATGTTTTCATTCATGTAATTGATGTCGAAGGGTTGATGTCAAGTGGTGTCATAATTATGTGTTGATAGTGTTGGTCACTATAATTGCTTAATTAATTTCAAACAACCAAGTGAAACATAAATTATCAACCCAGGGAAGTCTTTTGTTTCAAAGATAGCTGCGCACTATATATGCTCAGTTCCAAAAGCACTTAGTGTTGTAGTAAAGAA
>SNQJ01S0139982.1:0-18410 GCA_010110895.2 Picea sitchensis | reverse complement strand
CCCAAGACTCAGAAATATTATCTACAAAAAGAAACAAAGCATCTTGTAACACATCACCTGTTACATTTTCTTCCTAGTTTTTATCTTGTTGTCCATCTCTTTGTTTCTTTGGAGCTCTGCAGTCTTTCTTCAAATGTATTTTCTTCCCACAATTCCAACACTCTATCTTTCCCAGTCTGGATTTGGATCTTCCCTTCCTAGACTTCCCACGGTTCCCTGAGCCCTTTCCTCTATCCTTTTGTCTTCCCTTGTTCTCCACAATCAACGAATTACCTAATGTCTCACCTGTGCTTTTTCATCCCATTTCCTCGCTAAGGATAACAACAACAAAATCATCAAATGTTAGAGTGATTGAACCAAAGAAAAAGTTACTTACATCCATGACCAAGCCATTCCATATTTCTAGAAATGCGCACAATATTAGAAGAGCCTTGACTTCATCATCAAAGTCCACTTTTACAGAACTTATCTTATTAGTAACCATATTAAATTCATTTAAATGATCTACAATAGACCCACCTTCTGACATATTCATATTAAATAATCGCTTCATTATAAATATCTTGTTGGACATCAAGGATTTTTCATATAGTTTAGCCAATGCATCCATCATCTCCTTCATTGTATTTTCTTTTGAAATATTGAAAGCCATTGACGCTGCCAGGCTTAGCTGTATCGTTCCTAGTGCCTTTTTATCAAGAACCTCCCATTCTTCATCCTTCATGGCCGTCAACTTCTTTGCTATTCCACCCAATGGTAGGAATAGATACTTATGATATAAATAATCTTTCATTTTCAACTTCCATAACTGGTAGTTTTGGTCGTTAAATTTATCGACCCTAAACTTTCCATCTTCTGCCATTGCTCCCACTTGAAACAAGAAACCTCTTTTCATGCGAGTTACCATTTTCTTTGATACTAGTTGTTAGAAAAATAGGATCACAGAGCAATACAATAAAACAAATGTGAAAATAAAACACAGAAGGTACACAATACAATAGAGACACATATATATGTGGTTCACCCAGTGTGGGTTATGCCCACCAGAGAAATTTCCAAATTCTTCCTTTATTCGTATCCAACAAATGAAGCGATACAACCTACAACACACTCATTGTAACTTCCTCTTATTTCTCTCATATTCTCCTCTCTCATAATAAAATATTCACAATAATACACAACTGTAATACAATTCCCTTATAAGAGAGGGTTTCCTTCTAGGGAAAAAAACCCTAACATAACTTGTACCATCAGATCTACGACCTTATAATAAATGGTCTAGATTTACTATGAAATTACAATATACATTTACAAGTCAATATTTCCTTTGGGGGCTTCACACCTGAACCCCCGTTAGGGGCCCGCTGATCGCCGAACCTCGCAGGGGGGTCAAGCCCCCTTGGAACCCCCCTACGTGGAGGGGTGTACAATCTTCATGGGGTATAAACATGGCTGAAAAATAAATACCTCTGAATCAGGAAGATAATAAAGCTCGAAAACCAACAACCAGGACACCACTCATGCAATTAGATTCATAAGACCCGAGCCCAGGGAGATCTATAGCGAATTCAAATCAGAAAGAGACTATTTTATGACATCGATCATTGGTTATCAAGAAGAAAACCTAATAGGATAGATAACACATAAATAAATGATGCAGTGGTCTAAAAGGTCCCAAAGGACTTTGGCACAAATTGAGTACATTCGAGAGATCCATAAGGTCTGAGGGAAAGAAGAGAATGGTATCACATTGCTAACAGAGAAAATCTTGGCTATATTCCAAATGATGGAAAAATGTTGGACATGGATAGTAGATGATCCACAATAGAAAATGCAAGACATATGGGAAGAGTGTCTCAAGAACTAGGGTAAGATAAATCATTAAATGAGGGATATTAGTTTCCTAGAGTTTGACATGCTCGATGACTTCATAAACCTGAATGACGTGGTCAAATAGTGCATGGAGTCCGATGAAAAATTCAAAAAATGACATATTTGAAGTCAAAAGGATGGAAGGAGGGAAGTTCAAGAGACTCGCTGATGGGCCGATAGGAGTATACTAGGTTCTGCAACACCTCAGTCCTAAGATAGACCATTTCAAATATCAAGTGATGGAAATGAAAGATAGGCTTAGTATTAGTTTCCTAGAGTTTGACATGCTCGATGACTTCATAAACCTGAATGACGTGGTCAAATAGTGCATGGAGTCCGATGAAAAATTCAAAAAATGACATATTTGAAGTCAAAAGGATGGAAGGAGGGAAGTTCAAGAGACTCGCTGATGGGCCGATAGGAGTATACTAGGTTCTGCAACACCTCAGTCCTAAGATAGACCATTTCAAATATCAAGTGATGGAAATGAAAGATAGGCTTAGTGCACTAATGGACCAACATCGCTCCCATAATCGCGATAACGGTGAAATCATGAAGGTGGGTTACACTTCTTCTTGTTTGTTTTGGCGAGAAAACCATTTTCACAAGTTATTCAATTTCTGACATATAAAAGTATTTTTTATTTAGAATTTCACTTTACAAGAAAAACAAACTTGTGAAGAATTATGTTAGCTTCCAAATGACTATTTTTCAATTTTTTATCACGATTTGATATGTCAATTTGACAATTGTTTAACAAGATGTTTCTTAAAAACGAAATGGTTCGATATTGAGTTACTTATTTCTACAACAAATGTTTTTATTATTAAACTTGCTGTTTTGAAGAAAAAATATACTGGAACAATCTACAAAGACTCTATTTTATTATTATGACTATTATTTTGAATTTAATGGATGAATATTGGCAATTTCTAGAATTTTGAAGTTGACCAAGCTGAAAAAAAATCTAGAAATTATAAAATTCATCCATTAGATTCAAAACCATAGTCATAAAAAAAAATAAAAAAACTAAAATCTAAATATACCCCTTTTGAAAAGAACAAATATGACTATGAATATATTTTTCAAATTTGTTCACTCCATATTTTTGAGATACCGACATATTTCATTTCACCCCAATCATACGTTCCGGCCAAAATATTTTGTAGTGAGTTTTTTTAAAAATTAAATAAACAGATAAAAATAACGAAAATGAAACAAATTATACGAATTGGTAGATTCAATTTCTGAAATGACACCAGCATTTTCAAACCAAATTCTCAATGTTTGTGGACTCCTACAACCTCAAGTTTAGCTATGCTTGGGCATTCGTTTCTGCTTCGGTAATTTCATGTTTTCGACCTAAAAAATAAATGTTTCGGGTCAAAGAATAAAATTTTAACGAACTGCTATTAAACTAGTATTTCAATCCTTCGGCCGAAACAATAATTCTTTCGGCTGAAAGACTGTCGAACGAATTATGTTCGTTGGAAAATATGAAACGAGGCGTCGTATAAGTTTAAAAATATGAAACGACACGCCGTATAAGTTTTTTTCGCGCCAAACTGGCAATAGGAGCGTAACCAAACAAATTTAACACAATCCTTAAAATGAACAAAAAGATATGAGCTCAAAGATAAGGATTTCAAATCACTTCTATTATTGATTGTCATTATATTCTTTTCTTCTTTTCTTTTATTCCCTCCGTTCCATGCTTAATCTGAGGATCGAGCATCGACATACGGTGGTTTTTAAAACACTTCAACAAAGTTTCAAATCATATTTTTGCTCTTTGTTGAATAAGGTAAATGATGTTTGTTCAAGTTTCTATTGGAATATCAATTTATGGGTTGAAAGATAAACGTTGAGCATTTTTCAAGGTGAAGTCTTGTTGAACATATCTTTTACGATAACTATAAAAATCATGGGAAACAAAAGTTTGCGCTAGATAAAATTTTATCGCACTCGAGATGATACTCGCCAAATTGAGCAAAGGAAAGAGATTTATCTGAGAAAGAAACAAGAACGTGTGAATATTGAAGAAATAAACGATGATAATGTCAATAGAGCCTTTGACAAGAAGAAGTTCAACCGGGTATACATGCACATATGATGATTACACCAACAACAATAATACTGACTCATTCGACCATAAAGCCATTCGCCTTCGCCCATAAAAGTCTCTCATGTTTAAAGTTTAAACCGTATCGCATCAAGAGGTCCTCGGTCGCTTAAAGGCAATACCTCCACTACTGCGACTTGTTGAAAATTTTACTAGTCTTTACCCGAGGAGTCGGCCAGGATCCTGTCCAATTCTTTTGTATAAAAGAACAAAAGACTAAACGCCCTCCTTTCCCATGTAAAGATAGTAATACAAAAATTCAAAGTATAGAATTCAAATTAAAATATTTTAAATAATATAATTGATCTTGTAATTAGAATCTTATGTTTTCAAAAACATAAATAGATTTGTCTCATAATGTTGAAGAAGACGTTGAAACCTAAATTGAATTAGAAGACTAATCACCTATAGGTATGTGTACATAAATTTAGATTAATATAAGATGAACACTCAAGTATATATAATTTAGTATTTATTTGTGTTCAAGTTATGTTTTTAATATAAACTTTAAATTGAAATATGCAAGAGAATTCTATCAACATTGATGATGAAATATTAGAAAAATGTTGATAATCGACAAATTTGAAAGAAAAAAGCTACATTATATAATATATCGAACTAAGAATATATATAATACTTATTTCAAAGATGAATCGCATCAACGTTGTGCTCAACTTTTACTTTCTCTATTGAAGTCAAGAAATTTAAAAGAAGTTACATCATTAT
Source organism: Picea sitchensis (assembly GCA_010110895.2). Lineage (NCBI taxonomy): Eukaryota > Viridiplantae > Streptophyta > Pinopsida > Pinales > Pinaceae > Picea > Picea sitchensis. Next base: position 13,690 of record SNQJ01S0139982.1, on the reverse strand, counting down.
TGGGGTATTCAAAAGTCACAAAGCATAAAGGGTAAATATAATGTTTTTAACAATATAACTAGTGTATTAAAAGATTCTGGAAAATCTCGAAAAGAAAATATGTTCAAGCGGTGAATGTGAAACTACAAACAACAAATTGTTTTGTATAACATAAAGATCGCTTGACATGACATGGAAAAACTTTGGGAACGCCAAGAAAACATTACACAAACATAGAAAATTTCTTTTCCAAATAGATGTAAATGATGAGTTGGTTTGTTGGACAATGATTTCTAGACAACCCTACAAAGATAGACTTGTAGAAAATGTTAAAAGAATTGGCCCCGTAATTGTTGGTTGGAAGAATTTCGTGCTATTCTTCGACACAAAACATCCCTTGTATGTGGTGAAACAAAGAATAGCACGAAATCAATATGAAGAACATCCAAAACATATATTGCCAATGACAAAAATATTGAAGCATGCATAAATTCAAAGAAGAGCACAAAGAATTTAAAATTCTATCAATAATATTTGTGCAACAAAACCATGGTTTGTTAGACACATAACTGGTCCATGACACGTGTTGCTGTCATTATCATGTGGAGTTTGAGTTGTGCCACGCACACTTTTGATTTGGTAAACTTTATGTCCGTATTCACCTCCTTCCATACTCTGTGGTTTCTACACCAAATTCTATGGAAAGAGAAGATGATGATTTTATTTTACAAAAAAAAAAAAATGTGTTGGTGGAAAGAAATGGGATCGCTGGGAAATCTAAGTTTGTTTCATTCAAGTATCATATTGATACAAATGATCAATCATTTTCTAACATAAGAGTCAATTGGAAAAGATATGAATATTTGAGCAAAACGACTCCACATTCTTCAAACGTTATCTGGCTTTGATTTAGCTGTGATAAAATCGGCTTCAGAGTTTTGAAGAAGTTTGACCATATAAATACACCAAAGTATCATTATAGAGCTCATGGCAGATCTACAATTCAAATTAAATCACTTGAAGTGTTTCCACCGTGGACAATTTTGTCTCAGAGTTGATTTTGCAGAGAATTACACATTCGCTTCTAATAAAAAGAAATATAGAGTGAATATTATCATTCCGATCAAGTCACTCATTTGTCCATGTTCTATATAGACATGTTCAACAAATCCTTGATAACATAAAAAACACCAACGACAATCGACATGTTATTAAAGAATATCACTTTTATATAAGTGATGATCGAACATATGACACACATTATGTACAACATCAAGCTTTTGATAAATTTTATGATTCACTGAAAGAACGCTAAATCATATTCGACGACATTGGATATGGTCCCATGGGTGTGCGGGTCAATTCAAATCACCACGATCATTCTATTGGTTATGCCGCCTCTTCATAAAAATTAAATATTACACATTGTTGGAATTTCTTTTACACTGGTCATGAAAAAGGAGAGCACGACGGCAGTAGGGTACGTATAAAAACGAAAGCACTTTGAATGTATCATTTGAACCCTCATGCCAATTGATTTGAATCAACAACAAGTTGTTCATTATGCAACATGGCAAGAAGCCATGAATATAATCCGTCAAGGGATGTGCGCAGTGTGTCTATATATAAAATGTTGCATGTGTATGTACTGCAGGATATATAAAGTTGCATGTGTTCAAATTCATATTCAATCTTCAATCATTTTCTTCCGAGATTTCAAATTAACAAGTTCTTATCTTGTGCGTATTTTGGCTTGTTGGAATAGAAGAGGTAAATAGATCAATCACATATGACGCCAAGCATAACAATTGAACAAGCATATGAAAAATACATTCAGCTAAAACAAAAAGTTTTCTCAAAATGGGTTTGCATTTGATAGACTTAAATGACTCTTTGTTTTTGTTCGGCTTGCATAGACTCATAATCCATAGATATTTGTGAGAACTAAAATGCAGGATATGTTAAAAGCTTGGAGACATGTTGAACTTAATGTAAAAGGGAAATGCCACTTGCAAGCTTAGAGGAGATAGAATCAAATGAAACTATAGTGTCAGGCTGGATGGCTTATAGAGTTTCTGATCCTGTTAGAGAAGGTAAAATCAAATTATGTTTAAATTTTTTCAAATAACTTATAGATACATACTTGTGTGGATAATCTAACAAAAATTAATTGTTGTATCTAATATATCCAATTATTTGCGGTGGAGAGGTTTTGCCGCTTGTTGCACCTCAGATCCATTAATCAAAAAGTGAAGTATTATTTGATGCGATGAACGGCCACAAAAAATGAGGCTATTATAGGATTTTGATGATAACGGTTTTACATATGAAAGAGGATCCATTGTATTGAAAGGATATTTTTCAAGAAAACCCATAAAAACCCATACTCATGTTCACTTTCAAGACTATCAACCGAATGTCATAAGCTGTCACTATAATATTTGGTATGTGCAATCATTACAAAGTTAATAAAAAGTTCAATAAAAAGAACAAAAGTTAAAAAATGGAAAAAATGTCCAAAGTTGATCATGAACAAATAATTGAAGATGGAATACCATTACGCTGTTTTTAAACAAACTCTTCATGCATTAAAATAGAATTGTAACCTATAATTATGAACTTTGTTTAGATGTATATACCAAGGTTTTATTTCCTCAAAAGTTTGCTCTAATGACAATATCATGATGTGCATCTTGGAACTCTTGTGGAATAAATCGGGCTTTCAGGAATTGTCTAGTAAGTTGTTTTGGTGCTCCTCCCTAACATCACGAGATAATCTTTGTGTCAACACATCTCTTCTATTTGATGAAACCATGAAATTTTCATTCCAAAATTCAACTACCATGTTGCACCATTCATTTGAAACTTTGTCACTTCTAGGACCCCAACACACTATTTCCAAATTAAGGTTAGGGTTTATCGCTTCAAGTTGTTCTCTCAATAGAAATCCTTCTTGTCAATGTTGTTCTACTAATTATATTAAAAGTGTCTTGAAGTTGCAGTGCCCAACCTTTATTGGATGTGTCTTTTTACTTATAATTGCATTCATAATGGCTCTTCAATCAACTCCATGGTCCTCAGGCTCAAGTTTCACCAACTAAGTCATAAGTTTTAATTATTTTGAGTAGTAGTGAGAGGGTAATTTTTGCATTAAAAAATACCACCTATTAACATTATATTGGAAAATAGATACCCTGTATTGTGTAAGGAATTTTGTCAATTTTCTAATGGTCCGGAACACATTAGATTAGATGTTTTCATCCCCTATAGAAGCGCTTGGTCATAAGGTTTCATTGTTTTATTTCAATAAGGAAACCCTCTTGGATTTGGTTAACGTTTGTATGTTTCCATGATGAATAACTCTTTGATGTTAGTCTCCTATTCAAAGTGAATTGAATTCTAGTCTCGAATGGCCAATTTAAGGCTTCTCAAAAGTTTTAATTATTCTTTGAGTAAAGTAGTGGAGTGGGTATTTTTCTGCATTGCACCAATTTATTAACATTAGATTGGAAAATAGATACTTTGTATCAGGTAAGGAATCTTGTCAATTTTCTAATGGTCCGAAACACATTAGATTAGATGTTTTCATCTCCCATATGACCAAGCCTATAGGAAATGAAAACATCTAATCTAATGCACGCTTTGGTTAATGTTTGTATGCTTCCAATGATGAATAACTCTTTGATGTTAGTCCACTATTCAAACTCCAGCATTGAATTCTAGTTCAAATAGCCAATTTAAGGCTTTCACAAGTTTTAAATATTTTGAGTAAAGTAGTGAGAGGGTAATTCTTTTTGCATTTCAATAGAATGGTCTAGAAAACATTAGATTAGATGTTTTCATCTCCTAGGCTTGGTCATATTCCATTTTTTATTTCATTATGGAAACCCTCTTGGCTTTGGTTAATGTTTGTATGTTTCCATGATGAATAACTCTTTGATGTTAGTCCAATTATTCAAATTGCATTGAATTCCCAGTTCAATGGCCAATTTAAGGCTTTCAAAAGTTTTACTCATATTTTGAGTAAAGTAGTGAGGCATTTTTCGTACAAAGTACCACGTATTAACCTTAGATTGGAAAATAGATACTTGCATTGGTTAAGGAATTTTGTCAATTTCTAACGGTCCAAAAACACATTATTAGATTAGATGACTACATCTTTGAAGTAAGTTTTGGAATCTAAACATTGAGTAACATGATTTCCTTAGTGAGAGGTTGAACCACATGTTGAACCATTTATTAACATTAGATTGAAAATATAGATAATTTTGCATTGTAAGGAATTTTGTCAATTTTCTTACAGTCCAAAATATATTAGATTAGATGACTACATCTAAGAAGTTTTGGAATCTAAAACATTGAATAACATGATTTCCTTTAAAGTGAGGTTGAAAGTGAATGTGACCATTTTGATGGCATGTATTTGTAATCTACCATTGTTTTTATCACAACCAATAATATTCATATGAAGACCAACCTTCTTTCCTTTTGCACATGGTCCATGTTTCGTGAAGATCTAATGTATTATGACTCCAACATAAAACAACAATACCACATGGTAAAATTCATGAGATTGATCCTACAATTACCAAGAAGCTTGTGATTTTAAGTTGGTTCCACCTTTGTCTTATATATGGTGATAGCACACAGGATAGCATGGGATGAAATAACATGTTGTTAAATTGAGAGGTGCATTTCAGAGATTTTATCTTTCTCAACGCTTAATAAACTCCAAAATTAAGATGAATCTATGATAACATATTTCTGTAAATTCAAAATCTTATTATAATGATGACAACCATTGAATTGCACAAATGGCATCGACAAGATTGAACTAGTATTTCTATTTCAAGAAAACAAAGGAAGAAACAATAAAATATTTCAATAAAATAATACATATTATATAATTGTTAGTATTCTCATTCACTAAGAAATCACTGAAAATTGTATCTTGCTGATTTTATTTATGTATCTACGTGTAATATCAATATACATGTAACATCAATATTAAAGAGAAGAAAAATACAAAATTAATTTCATATTGCATTGAAAAGTTATACATTTCACAAATATTCCAATGAACATATAAAAGGTTCCATACATATAAAATAAAGATTGAGTAAGTCTATCACAATATCTTCAATCATTGTAACTCTATATTATCATATAAACATTCACATAAAAAAATTCCTTGTATTATTATAAAATAAAGATTGAATTCCAAAAAATAAAATAAACTGGGGCCATGTACATAAGACAAATTGCCATTTGAATTCAAAATTATGAAATATATATATGTAGAGATACATTATAATAAAAGTTGACATTATAATAAAAGTCCTGAATAGTAACAGCTATAATAAAAGTCTGAATAGTAAAAATGTAAAATACATAAGTTCCACATCCATTTTAGGATGATAACATGGAACAAAAACATTCAACTCCAAATTGACTCTAGCCATCGAAGATGGATGACTTATACATGAAATTGAAACCCAAGAAAAAATGTGATTTCAAAAATGAGGAATTTACAATTCAAACATGCAAAATAATACAAAATTCCTAAATTGTAATTAAAATAAAATCGACATCCATTTCGTGATGTTTATACCTTGGTAAAACAAATTGTGGGTTAGATAGAAAGCTAGATAATAATGAAATAAATATAAACCTGTATGAAGATACCACAATTTCCATCTATTAAGTCATTTTCCAAAGAAATACTCTATCTCCTTGTGGATAAAGTCCAAAATCCTTCCTAAAATCCTCCCTTGTGGATAAAGTCTTAAATCGTTAAAGATGTAATTCTCATCCTGTGTTGTTATTTGATCATATTTACACGTGATCATTAAAATACTAATCTCCCGCCAGCTAGTGTAAAATATTTCATCTTCTTCTTCAGCATGAGTAATCAAATGTCATGATGCCCTTTCAAACTAAAGGGATCTAACATAAATCTCCATATTAAGCAATTCTTCCAAAAGACTAGGCTTATTATCTAAAAAGTTCATAAATCATCATTTTAAATACCATTCTTTCTAAAAATACTTATCTCTATTTCTTCCATGGAATATATGTTCTCATATAATACTAATACCATTCTTACAAGAAAGCAAGGATCCATAAATCTCTTTGATGTAATAGATGTTCTCATATAATACTACACCATTCTTGAACAAGAAAGCAAGGACTGCAAACGAGGAAAATTTAAAAACTCTCTTTTCGATGTGGGATAGAATCGCTCTCAAATGATCAAACATATTCAACTTCAAAATTAGGTGTAAGTTCATCATGATCTAACCCTTAAATAAGTTTGAGTGTACACTATTTTAAAAAAAATATGTTCAACATTCAAACATATTCAGTTCAAAATTAGGTGTTCATCATGATCTAAACCTCTTTCTATATAAGCTTTATGTACACCATTTAAGACAATGACTTGAACTTATCTAGGGATTCTATATAATTCAAAAATAATTTGAGGAAAGGTTAAAACTATAAATTTGAAAACAAAATTGCATAAAAGTCAAGAACGCACATATATGAATCATCCTGAATGGACTCATCATGAATGGAAACATCCTTCCCTAATCTGGGTGTTTCCTCTGCTTCATCAATCCCAATCTCTCCCCGGTGCTAATACTCTCATGTAATTCTATTCTCCACATTAGCCTATATCACATTTCAAATTTGAAAATTTAATAAAATTATATCTGAACGATTATATAACACATTAAATTTAAGTGATTTAAGACATTAAATGATACCCATGAACTCCCACCCACTTCAAACTCTCCCAATCAGAATTGAGACGTTACCAAGTAGCAGTGAGAGATGGAATAGATGGAATAGAGAGTCGTGAACAATCGCATTCAAGAACTAAATCAAGATTTAACATGTTCACAATTATACAAAATTATAAATGTTATTGGATCCCTATTCAAAAGAGTGGAGATTGAACAACTATTAGAAAAAAACATACCCGATTCAATCCATCCAACTAAACTTGTTGAATCAAGTCTCCTACCAACTGAGCTTCGTTTAACATATCAGAACCAATGCATTACCGGCAGAAGAACCTCGACATTTTCATGAAACAAGGATAGTTTATCTAGAATTCGAAATAAACCATCATAAATGCATCAAAATTTGCCTAGATCACATACCAATCGCGATTCGGGTCATCATTCTGAAAAAGCTTCTTCAAAGCATCCCGACAAAATTTGGCATACTCCAAAACTTTTTATGCTGACATTGAATCCAAGTCTACATCTGTTATCAAAAAATGTGGCCCGAGAATTAGCCTCTGCTGGCGGACGCTTCATGCCAACATCAACACCCTCATAGAACATAGATTCCAAATTTTCCTCTGGACAGCCCGGGCTTTGCCATTAAACTGAAGGTAGACCTGAACTCCGAAAAGTGATGCAATGTCCCTTTGGCTTAGGCATTGAGGTTGTGAGGTCTTCCTCAAATGCTCCACTTTGATATGTCTCCTTTTACATTATATGTATCCTTTACCAAAGCATTCATAATATTTGGACTTAGGACTGGTATAATTCGTTTCATCCGCAAGAAAAAACTCAGAAAAAGTCTTGCAAAATAGTGTGGAACCTCATCGCTCCACAACAATTTCCCATATGCAACCAAAAAATCTGTTATACAGATATCCAACAAAGCTAAGGTACTTAAAACATTTCACCTTAAACATCTTCCACTTTGGGCCCTATTTTAAATTGAACATCGAAATAGCGTCTTCTTTTGAAACTCTATATTTTACTACTTCCCATTTATATCAAAGACTCATCACCGGACTTCATTAGATCGACAAAATCGCCGTGTTGGTTGGCCCCATCTCCGACATGTATCCATAAAGTTTTCCAAAGGAATGAAAAACAATTTGCAAACTTTGTTTGCTCTCCAAAGGAAGTTCCAAGATCACCAAATCATTTTCCAAACTCATTTTAACACCTAATCATCGCTCAAGCATCATTTCTTATGTATTACCTTCCCAGGGAAGTTCATCACAACACCGGCGATAGGTGATGTTATGCAGTAATATCTCCTCGTTTTCTTCATAACGACACATCCTACATCCACCTTTCCTCTCGCATCGACATTTGAATCTCGCGGACAACCACTCTCATTGTCACCCCTTGCTCTAAATTGATTGCCTACTCACACATTTGAAAGTAACTTCAAGAATTAACTGCACATTACAAATTTAAATACAACAAAATTCAACAAAATAAACAAATTTAAGAAACGCACTGTAAAATGTTCTCCTCGGGTCCGTAGAGCTATTCCACATTCTCGTGTGTAGGAGTGTTGATGCTAACGTGATTCAAAAGGTCAGCATCCATAACACCGGGTTTGAGTGTGTTCTCGCGAATTGATCTATTTATTAGACTGACCGACAATCTCCTTTGGACGAGATTGTTGGTGCTCTCACTCAGAGTCCCAGCTTTGAAGAAGGATTCATTGTTCTCCCTTCTTGAGAAAGCCTAGAGTTTATGAGGAATGTTTTCATAATCTTGTGTCCACATCACTCCACAATATCTATATCCACAATGCAAAGTTTATCAAAATCCAAAGATGTACAATAAGTTCAAGAAATTTAAAACACAAAGATAAAACTTTGATTTATCTTTGTTTTAAACAATCAAGCCACATAAGTACTTGCTCATTAGAAAACACAAATACTAACCTCATTCACCATGAATCAATCAACTAAAAAGATAGCAGGTTCATAGACAACAGGGAAAAATTTTATCCTTCACTCATCACCCATGCAATACAAAAAGAAACGCATTTCAATCCATAAGTCGCTAAAAACACTAACATTGGTCCATGGTATCCTTCAATGATATCATCTTTTATCTAATGGTTTCAAGCGGTTTAAAAGTGGCATATCCCTCACTAATATCATTTTCCAATCATGGAGTTCAAGCGTTTCAAATTGGTGCTTTTTTAAACTTAGAAATAGGGTTAGGTATAAGTTTTTCTTTACTTGTTTGTAAATAGAAATTACCCATTTAGGGGATTGGCTAGGTTAGTTAGATTAAACATCTGCTTGATTTCTTCGCCCCCATGAAAACAAAAACTATTGGTTCCCTTCTGTCCTCAGAGCTACGCTAGTCTTGAGCCATACTAACATTGGTCCATGGTATCCCTTCATTGATATCATCTTTTATCTAATGGTTTCCAACGGTTTAAAAGTGGTACATCCTTCACTGACATCATTTTCCACCGCTTCTGCTACTTGAGTTCAAGGGCATTTCAAATTGGTGCTACTTAAACTTGAAACAAGAAGGAAGTTCTTCACTTGTCTGTAAACATACATTACCCATTAGGGGATTGGCTAGGTTAGGTTAGATTAAGTGTCTAAGCTTGGATTTCTTCTTCAAGGCTTCAGGGTTTGAAGTGTACTCACCCATTCAAGTTTAATCAGATTCACCCATCTTGGGATAAGAGTCAAAAATACATGGATATATGGTCTTTAAGCCTAGAGATTCTTGGGGAGTGATTGATGAGGGTGACCAAAGGGCATGTTTGATGGTCTAATGCCACAAGCATGATGACATGCCCTACACTTTCTATTTATATTTATAGCCCAATCAATTTGGTTTGTAGCATATATTTGATAATGAGACTCATACTTAGTGTACAAAACCATAGGGACAATGCTTCCTCGTCTCCACTCTTCAAGAATAATCATTAAAATAGAGTATGAGACTTGGGATGGATGGAAATACTGTGTAAAAGATAATATGTTTTTACTTAGTATCCCTCACCTACACCCTCATATATGAGGGTATGAAGGTGAGAGTGGGGTGGGGATAAGTGGGATTCCATTATCCCATTTATATTCTAATAAACATGTAGAATGATTCAAAATTCCGAGGGATTTTATTTGGCATGTGAAATGTAGGGGTCAATTCATTTCATATCTCGGTCCCTTTTAAGTTAAAATGAAGGTGATGGTTTCATGACATATATTTTTGGTAAAGTTGCAAAGTGTTTCCATAACCATTCCTAAGTACCCCAATGTTGAGATCAGTTGCTTCATTAACTAGAAATTCATTCCATTAATTATGTTCTCTCAGGACCTAGAAGAAAAGCAACCTTTTGTATAATTTTTTAGATTTTGTTATTAGGGATGCTAACCATTATTAGAGGGAGTACTATTTGTCTAGATCCTAATCTAGAGGTTGGTTTGTTATAAACACAAAATGTCTAGTTGTTTTTATGATCAATTTTATTTTAGGGTTGTTCATTGCATAGAGGGTCAGTTTATTTTGGTGTTCTTTGTGAAGATCAATGCTCTTGAGTGTTTATAGGTGTAAGGTTCCTATAATGTTCAATGAAGCATATAATAATGACACTTGGAGTTGACATATATATATATATATATATATATATATATATATATATATATATATATATATATATATATATATATATATATATATATATATATATATATATATATATATATATATATAAGGTTGAGCTTGACATAAGGTCTAGTATTTTTCTATGGGTTTTGCACTTCGAGTTTCCTATAAGTTAGCAACAACTTGTTGTTAAGAGAAGGGTTTGTTTAGTCGTATTGGTTGTGGGGTTGAGGGAAAATCCATTAGGGAGGTGTTATGCCTTTGGGGGGAAAGGGGACCTTGGTTAGACATCGATTCTTTCATCCATTTCAAATCCACAATTTGGATAATTATGGTAATTATGGGTAAATGTGGTAATTATGGTACCCATACTCTCCACATAAGGCACAATGAAATTTTATTCTTATTAGCAACATTTTGATTATGGTTTCTACCATTAGTATTTCACATGGAATTGGTGTTTTGGTTCTAGTGGTTTCCCCTATCTCTATTTCTCTTTTTATTTGTTCTTCCCTTTGTTTTCCCCATTCTTTTTTGGAGTGGTGGCATAAACCAAGTTAAATTGCTCAAATGATTGAATTTATTAAGTTGGTGAAGCTTGAACAAAGTCAACACTAGCATGTTGTTCAACCTATGGGGGTGTAGCACTAGCTTATTTTGGAATAGATATTATGGGTTGGGTTCCAATAATGGGTGTATGAATTAGATACCCCACAATATAGATTTTAATATTATAGTTGGGCTTGTGTACATGTGGGGTAATGTGCATGTTTGGAGGGGAATGGAAATAACTAGCAGTAGAGGGTTGTTTCACTATGTTGCTTTGTGAGGATTGTTTGGGGGCATATTGCTAGATATATATGGTTTTGGTGTTTCGGTTCTAGTGGTTTCCCCTGTCCCTATTTCTCTTTTTATTTGTCTTCCCTATTTTCTCCATTCTTTTGAGTGGTGGCATGTCCAAGTTCAATTGCTCAAATGATTGAATTTATTAAGTTGGTAGCTTGAACAAAAGTCAACATGCTAGTGTTGTTCAACCTATGGGGGTGTAGCACCAGCTTATTTTGGAATAGATATTATGGGGTGGGTTCCAATAATGGGTGTATGAATTAGATACCCCACAATATGTATTTTAATATTATAGTTGGGCTTTATATGTGGGGTAACGCATGTTTGGAGGGGAATGGAAATCACTAGCAAATACAGGGTTGTTTCACTATGTTGTTTTGAGAGGATTGTTTGGGGGCGTATTTCTAGATATATATGGTTTGATAGTAGTAGGTTGATATGAAGGGGCTCCCCAACAATTATTTCTATAATGACTAGTATCAATTGGAGGTGGATTTCCACAGTGGATTGAATGGCTATTGTCCCACTAACCCATCTAAGGGAATGATATGTCCCATTTTGCTATTTCCATGGGTTTAAAGATGAGGGGAATCTAGGAAGACTATGTATACTTATTAAAATTCCCATATATTAGGCCTAAAACAGATATTTAAACATATATTCATCCTGTAATTTTGGGGCATGGTGGTACCGACATGCTTGAAATTAAGGGAATTATTTTGAAAACGAATCAATGAAAATTTTATCCCAATATAAATCTTTCACAATATTCTTGATTGACACCCCTCATGGATGTTGTCCATGGTATGTGTATAGGTGTTTTTCCATAAATTAGTGAGGATTATAAGCCCGTGTCATGGTGAAATAGAAATTCAAAGAAGGTTAGGAATGCATTTATTAAAGACATGGAAGTAGAATGACCTAGATTCTTAGTCATATACAACTTGGTGGATTTGGTCTTGTTAAGATTCATTGGAGAAAGTGAACCAGATTGAGTTTTATTTGATGGTGCTGGATGAACACCACACGTGAAAAGCCATGATATGGTTTCCTAGGTGTTCACTAAGTTTCCCTTCAAACTTGGAAATGTGTGAGGCACTTGATGGAATTGGTAGCCATGTTGTATGATGCAAGATGGGATCATTAACAGGTTTCATTAAATATATAATATATATAAAGATAACATATATGATTAATTGGCTACATTTGCATTGAGCATACATGGTTGTGGATTACTTTCCAGATTTCCTAACTATTGGGAACCAGCCTCCAAGTGATTTTCTGAGCATATGAACCCAATAATGTTGATCCAAATAGGAATGATCCAAGCAATGTTGTGTTCAAAGGTTAATATATGTCGCAATATCAAATTAGGCTAATAGTAAGACCGGGGACACCTAACAATAGTGGTGGGAATCTATTCAAGTAAGTTAGAATGTTAGGGTGATGAAGGGTTCCCTATGGTTATGGATTTTCAAAGATTATGTGAGTTTCCACTTAAAATCAATGTTTCTTATGAAATAAATAGAAGAATTAAAGAAAAATAGCTAAATTAAATTAAGACATTTAAGAAAATAAATGAAACAATATTCATAACTGAGTCTAAGGTAATAAGTTTTGTGATAGGATGTCTTCACATCAGGGGCGTGGAAAATTAAAAACATGGTCCATAATGACTTATGGCCTTCCTCTAAAAACGTGACTAGGTGTTTCAATAATTTCAACAATCGAGCATGAATCCACCAAATGATCACTATTGAAAGTGAAAATGAATGGAATTTCATGAATGAATGACATTTCCAATAGTTGTTCAAAACATGATGCACTTCACACCGTAATTTTAAGACATCCCATGTATTGGTTACTAAGCTAACTCTTACAAACACATTCAATATGTTACCCTACCTTTATGTCAACATAACGGTTGTGGATTTTAATTAAAGATATATATGACTTTCAACACACATTTAATCCCAAATCATCATTATCCACTCCTCAAGAGTGCACCTATTACCAAATGGGTTCTAATCATGTTTGGTAGAAATGATCTTGAGATCACCCCACGAGTCAAATTCTATGTCTCATATGAAAAGAGATAATGCAGGCTTATTTGGATACTAACCCGTGAAATCCTAACTAGCACTATAAATTATTTTCTGACATTCTAAGGGAAGATTTTAGTTTGTTGGTTAGATTTTTCTTTAAAATTTTGATATGGGGACATGAACTATTCATCTTGATTATGGTGTGATGGCTGACTTTTTTAAAACTCCTCATCTGGTATATCCTCCTGGAAGGAGGATTTCTTTTGGGCATAGGGAGACATTCATACTCAAAAGAGTGTAACCTTTAAATCCTTAGTGTGTGGTTGAAATTTGTGCAAATGACATGTGTGTAAAACTTTATGAACAAAATTATATATCATGAATATATAAGGGTTCGCTACTCTTTCCTAATTAAGTTCTAAA
>SNQJ01S0139981.1:25141-43248 GCA_010110895.2 Picea sitchensis | reverse complement strand
AACTATTGATTATTTCTCATATATTGTGCATGGTGTATTGTGGTGTATTGGTGTAACTCTTATACTATTGTTCATTTCTCATTGGATATAATTGAATGGTTTAAGTATAATTTTAAAAAGTTTTTTAAATTGTACTTGATACTGATTCACCCCCCTCTCAGTATCAACAGACGCCAGGGGTTCTGGAGATATCAATGGGGATCGTTTCGGCAATACTTTCCATTTTAACCTCAGCATAAAATGCATGTGTAGCTAGAGGATTAATAGGACAAGACTTATCTCCAGTCATAGTCAACACAAATTCGCCTACCTCTATTCTTCTTAACTCCAAGAGAAAATAAGGTCTGTGATGGAGATCATCCTAGGGTTTGTCCGGACCAGTCAATGCCTCAAGAATCACCTCATATGAGGGCAGGACCAGGTCTAAAGAATCTGTAGTGGAAAGGGAACCTTGATCCCAAATAGGCTTTAGAATTGGATCTAACTCCTATGCGGGAGTTGGATCGGGGTCGGTCGAAGCTTGCTGGACAATACTGTATGCAACTTCTGCAGCGGACAAGGGCATGACCATGCCAAGATTCCTTGTCCCTTCTATTGAGGTCGATAGGGAAGGGAGAGTCCATGGATCATGAAAGTAAGTCGTTTGAAATGATGACATTTGAAAATTTTCATCCCTAGGCTAGTCGAGGACAACCGATATGAGCTTGACATCGCCGGAAGGAGGCGGGTAATCGAAGGTACCCATCAATTATGAACACAAGCCAACCCCTATGTTGACGGTTTCAGGCTGAGGGTTTTCAATCATCGGGACCATGGATTCCCTCGATGAAGGGTCAAGATAGGAGAAATACAATTGGTCAATGGTTACGATTCGACCATCGTGTGGAAACAACAAGACCCAAAAAACTGTGGCAACCACTGCATGCATTGTGTTAACACTCTGTAAATTTTTTCTGGTTGATAGAAAAATGACATAGGTAACTGTTTCAACCAACTTTAGAGCTAGGCACTAGCATGCGCAACTCAGAGAGGGCTCTCTTGTGTCACTTGATATTTCTTTGGAAATCAGTGGCTAGATTTAGTTTGTTTTGGGGTTTTTTTATAAAGTTGGTGGCAAGGAAAGGGAAGGACAATTAGGGCTGTGGAGTTGAAATTCTGAAAATGAATGAATAAAATGACTGGCCAATAGAACTCTCTAGAGGGAGACAATGAATCTGAGTTATAAATTCTATTTAAGAAAAGTGAAAGGGGAAGGAGAAAACAAGTAACTGCATCAGAGCATTACTGAAATGAATCTTGAATTAGTTAGGAGGAGAGTTACACAGTTTAAATTGATTAAGCCAAGAGCATCACAGATGAATTTTGATCTTTTAAACTATCCAATTTAAACAGAAGAAAGTGCAAATGGAATTTAAGAACACAAGAAATACATACTATGAGAGAATACAAAACTCATATCACCACCATTAGAATCTTTTCATAGAGACTTCAAAAATCTTCTGCATATATGTTCAATTCAGCTCCAAAAAATTACAAAGTTCTCCTACTACGAGGGCAGGCCCCTCTCCGGTGAGTCCAACCATTCATTTATCTTTTTTATAGTCTATATAGATACATTACATATGGAATTCAAAACGAATCATCTTCCCCAAAGTTCCAAAAATAGACATTGGTCACAGAAGGAGTAACATACAACAACTGAACTCCTATTTTCTAGGGGATGTTATAAACCAAAAATGACATATTTGAGATCTTTTCCTTGAATGCCACTTGTCTAAATCATTACAAAATTCTCTGAAACATACTTAATTTAGCTTGAAATCTATTTCAGATTAGCAATTTCTTCCTTTAAAGTGTCAAGCCAAGCAAGCTAGTTTTCGCCAACACTTTCAACCACTTTAGCTTTAACCTCTGTCTTCCATCGCTTGCTCCTTTTACCCTTGCCATATTGCATGGGACATCCATATGCATATCCATTGATGATAAAATATTTCATGATAGGATTTAATATTATTTCTTCACCTAAACTTGGTTCATCCGCAGACTTTGTATGAAATTTTGTTTCTAGTATTCGTGCGACAAAATTTTATTTCTTCTTCATTGATAAATTTGTCATATTATTTGAATATCCTAATTCGTTGGAGGCTGCTTGGTCTATCTTATCCATTTTCTTTGGTTTTCTAGAAATCATGAGCTTATATCCCTTAGTTGAACGATTCAATCTGTGATTACCCCGTTCTAAATTAAAACGTTAATTTCCCAAAACGGAGTAATGTCACCCATGTTTTGAATGACAGTCATCATTGAGTACCAATCATGGGTTTCTGATGAAAGTCCTTGCATGGATAACGACTTATCACATTCAGCCATCAATTTCAAATGATGAGCCTTCGAATAAGTTTTTTGGTGGTGCTCACCTGACATCACACAAACAAAAAGTACCCAAACAAGTGTCCCGAGGTGATTTGACTGGCCATCAACTTTCCCTTTCCACATGCGAACCTTGGATTTGTCATATTCAATGATATTTTGACATGTGACATCGGGGTGTGGTTGAGCGGTTTCAATCTCACATGCTTTTCCCCCTAATATGCATCTGGTGGCACCACATGCCCTCGAGATGAAACCATGGTATATTATTGGCCCGCTTCCAAAGGATTAACCTTCTCATTAGTTCTTGTCCCAATACACTCCACGACCGTTGATTAGCAACACCCACGATCCACGATCCGTCAGATCCCATTGAATTCACATATCTGCTAGATTTAGCCCCATCCGATAGATGTGACCTCGTCTTCTAGTCTATCGCTCCTCTCTGCTGATTTATCCTCCTGTTGAATCCCGATACTTGGAGTCCAAAAAATTGTTATAGTGATAACATGCGCTCTAACTGGGGATGTTATCGTCCCTGCGAGGTAGCAAAGAACAGTAGACCTTGTGCCTTATCCATTGGGCTTCTCTCACAATAGGTGTGTGTCGTACCTTGACCTATCACCAATGTCCGTTGAAAACTGAAGTCTGCATACCGCTCTTACCTGGAGGCTAGACACACAACTGATCATATGACTGAATACTTTATTTGGAGACCTAAACTAGAACATGCCTGATCCATGAGCTTATTTGCGCCTACCTACCCTAACTACTCAAATGTACTTATATTCAAGTGAAATCAAAATGCCAATGCAGCCATGCCAACATGCTTGCTCCTAAGCGTGTTCATTGATAACCCATTCAAGAAGTTATGTATGAATTTGAATCTTAGAATTTCAAAAACATTGGGACTATTTATTTTTTCTAGAAAAATTGCAAATGGATTTTTCAACACATGCATAAGATCAAAACCATGTTTCACTTCTTCATGCGATTTTCCCTGTTGATTTCCATCAAAAGGCTAAAAAATCTGTTGAGACTGCTCGGAGTAACAACCTCCTGGATTAGAAGACAACACTAGCTTAAAATAAATCATTGGTGTGAAACAATCCATATCTAATACTGACGTTGATTTTCCATTATATTCACCTCTGATCTTACAATCCATCCTAAGCCTTAAATTATGATTGTTATAATTTTCCATATAACATGCCACAGGGTCATGAAAACCGTGAAAAATCATTTCTTCTTGATGAACAAAAACATAAAGACAAGCCTCTTTCATAAGTTTTTGTTGTTCTTGCTCTATTTCTTATGTTCTGAGAACATTTTCAAATGAAATGGCAGCAATAGGTTTGTCTACTCTTCCATGCATATTAACAAAAACATTCATACATCCTTGAACATCTTCATATATGACAACCAAATTATGTGTATCAAGACTATCCTCTTGTTCATCAAACAATTCTGGTTTGGTTTTATTAACCTTCTGGAAATTTGCTTGAGGACTGTCATCTTGGCTTATAGATGAATGAGGGGGAATAAGTTCCTATTCATAATATTCTTGCAAATGTGGAAAGCTAAAAGCATGAACTATTTCACATTCCATAGTTCTCATGGATGCTTTCTCAAAACCATGATTTTCAAGTGAATCAAATAAAACAACTGCCTCTTTATTATCTTTCATTTCTGATTGAAAAGTGGCATACACTATTTTGTTGCTTTCCTGAAACGCTATGTCATTTGTTTGTTCACTGCTTCAAGTTTCCATATATGAAGTTTCAGAATCCTCATCTCTATCCAGGCCACTTAGAAATTGAACAACCGCATCATTCATAGGGAAATAAAGACAACTTTGAAACACTTTTTCTTGCTAGAAATCTTGTTGTATATCTATATTAAGTTCAGGAGAAGGAAAATGACCTTTAATAACAATTTATTGATCAACTTCATCTTCATTTTAAAGATGGTAGTTGAGCATAGGCTGCAAATCTGAACTAAAATAACCTTCCATGTAATCAACCACATGATCATTTAATGCATGTGAAGGTTGTTTATCTTCCTCACTGACAACAATATTCCCATGTAAAGTTGCACCATTGCAGTCAGACTTTCATGCTTCCTTTGTTACCTCATGATTTGCTTTCAACAATTCAAAGGAAGAAAAACATAATGGAAGATGGTTTTCATTTGCAAGTCCATTGTATTTTGGATATTCCACATCATATCTGGAGGATTTCTGATTTGAAACATTACAAACATTTTTCTTCAGCGATTTTAAAGAAGAAAAACATAGTGGTAAGGTTCTTTCGACTAATTCAAAACCGTCTTCATTTTCTTCACTATTGTCATATGCACAATTTTCAATTTCTTTGGATTGTTGAACACACTCATTTTCAGGTTCTTCTTTGACCAATGGCTGCAATTTTGGACTAAAAAGACCTTCTACATAATAAGTGACAGGGTTATCAAACACATGAGAAAATTGTTGCAATTTATGTTGGCACAGGGGAAAACCCAAGGTTCAACGCTACAACAGCGTACCAACAAAACCCTAACTACCGGCCCTTTCGGCAACACCTGCAAAGCAGATGAAGTCTCACCTGAGGTAGAGGTAGGGGTGGTTGCAAGACTCAGGTGTATGCAACCTTAGATGGGACACAACTCTGTGATTAAAACCCTTTGCAAGCACTTAGCATAGGTTATTCATCAAGATTCAATCCTTATTATACTTCGCAGATGGCACAGAGCATCGCAGTATTCACTTAGTTCAGCACTTACCAACAGTAAAAATGGATCAGATCTAGTAGATAAACACTAAGCATCTTCATACATGTCAGATATAACATTCATTTACATCTCAGAAGAAAAAAGCATGAATAGGTCTATCTAATCTCATCTAATAACTTAACAATACAAAACATATAAGAATAAGCACAAAGAATAACACACAGTATTTACGTGGTTCACCCCCTCCCTAGGGCTATGCCCACCAACTCTTCTTCTTTATTAGCTTCAGTCATTCAGGTTATAGCACAGAGCTATTAATATCCTACTCCACATAGGACAGGAGATCTGCGCTCACCTCACCAGATCCTCCTTCCTCGAGTAGATCTAGCACAGAGCCTCCTTACAATCTGCGCACTCAGCACTTACAACACTTGCACTCATCTCTGCAAGTCAATCACATAGATCAATCCTAGCACTACGCCCTTGGCCAATATTCTTCACACACATACTCTTACTTACATCGCTTAGATATCTATTTATACATTACAAAAGTGGGCCTAAACGTGGGTAAACCCAAGGGACGACATCCCTTTCCCATTACATTATCCAAAAAACCCAAAAAGGACCCAAAGTGGGCCTAGATCCTGTGATCTCTGCTTCATCTTGCGTGCTTTCTTCAATAGGGCATCGAAGTCCCAAAAATGATCAAATATGACCAAGTATCTCCCAAAACTTGGTCAAGGGCCAACAATTTATTGTCAATTTGTTCCAGTGAATCAGTGTGATTTGGCATCAACACACATTCCATTTCTTCGATGATGATCTCAGAATTTTCTTTCAAAAATTTAAATGAAGGAAAGAATAAAGGTAAAGAATTCCCTTCAACTGATTCAGTACTTTCTTCTCTATAACTGTGATATGTAAGTTGATTTTTCTCATTATACTACTGAAAAATAACATTTTTTGATAGAGGAAATGCAGTTGGTTGTTCTAGGAGGTCATTATCATAATCATCATCATATTCATCGTATATAGGCAAATCAACAACATCTGCAATATTGTCTAACAAGAAAAATCTTGGGACATCAACCTGTTCCTCAAAAAACTGATTTGCAAACTTATCTTCTTGATTGTCTACAAATGAATATATGAAACAATCAGCTCCATGCTTGTCATGGGGTGGGTCATAAACTATATAAGTACCTTCTCTTTCAATAGGTGGGATATAATCCTTTTCAAAATCATTTACATTCAAAACTTCAAGAGGACCTATGATATCATCAATTTTATGTTCAAGATTCCAATCAAATGTTCTCGTTTCATATTTATTCTCATGTCCTGGAACACACAACCCTTCACTTTGAATCTGTTCACATGCTAGGATATTGTGTTGAATCTCCTGAGCATCATTTACCATTTGTTGTAAGGTCTTAGGTATTCTTTCCATCAGGAAGAAAGACAAATCTAGGTGAAGAGTAGTGGCATACTGGAGCATGGAAGTAGCTTCAGTGGGTTGAATTTATTTGGGCAGATCATAATAAATAATTGAAAACATTCTACTGAATGTGGAAATGGTTTCATTGTTTCTCCTTTTCAAGGCATAGAATTCTGCAAGCTGTAGGTATAGAGATTTCTTATTACCCCAGAATTTCGAAAAAACACTCTCCAATTCTTCCCATGAGCTAATTGTCCCTGGTTGAAAATGTTTAAACCATTCTTTGGTATCTCCTTTCAAGGATTAAGAGAAATCCCCCATACAAACATCTTCATGTTCAATCTCAAACAAATCTATAAAATGTTCGAACTCTTGGATGTGTTTTTCAGTTGTGATGGCACCAAGTTCTCCATCAAACATAGGTAGGTGTTCATAGTGCTTTGGAGGAAAATCATGAAGGATGTGGGGTAATTTTAAGGTTCCGTATTTGTTCTGGGTCTTGGAGGGTTGGATCAGGTACAGGAGGTGAAATATTAGCCTTGGTCTTATGAGGCTTATCAACTTGGTTGTGGTTATCATATGGCTCAGATGGGAGGTTTTGATCAAACTCAGTGATGAACTGAGGGGATATCTGTATAATTTTAAGAGGAGGATATACAATTTCAAGATTATCATGATCATCATTTGCATGAAGTAGGTGAATAAAAAATTGTCTAGCATGTTCAGGAAAGGACCAGAGGTAACTTACAACAAACAATATAATGCCTTGGAAAAAACCCAATTTTAAGTACTTGTTTTCTTCCATGATGCCTTTTCATACCTCTGTCAAGGGATCTCATCTTCGGACAGTGGAGTCACTAATGATGTTTTGGAAGCTGGATTCTGCATTGAGAATGGAGTCGCCAGTGAAAATTTAAATTTATGTATTCTTTCACCAGTGGAATCACCTTCAAACTGATTTTTTGATGTGTGGAGTCACCAGAGAAGGAATACAACCAATATGTGTCTAAGTGTCTGCTTCCCTCAGACCTTAGAACTCAACCATGTTGTTCTTTCCCAGGGAAAATTTTTCAATTTCATCCCCGACAATGATGCCAGAATGTTATCACTCTGTAAATTTTGTCCGACTGATAAACAAACGATAGAGGTAACTGTTTCAACCAAATTTAGAGCCAGGCACAAGCCTACTCATCTCAGAGAGGGATCTCTTGTGTCAATTGATATTTCTTTGCCAATAAGTGGCTAGATTTATTTTGTTTTGGGGCTTTTTTATAAAGTTGTTGGCAAGGAAGGGGAGGGACACTTATGGCTATGGAGTCAAAATTATTAAAGTGAATGAAAACAATGACTGGCCGGTAGAACTCTCCAGAGGATAAAGGCTAAATGAGGCAAGGAATCTGAGTTATAAATTGTATTTAAGAAGAGTGAAAGAGGAAGGAGAAAACAAGTAATTGCATCAGAGAATTACTGAAATGGATCTTGAATTAGTTAGGAGGAGAGTTACATAGTTTTAATTCCTTAAGCCAAGAGCATCACAGATGAATTATGAGATTTTAAACTATCCAATTTAAACAGAAGAAAGTGCAAATGGAATTTAAGAACACAAGAAATACATACTATGAGAGAAGACAAAACTCATATCACCACCATTAGAATCTTTTCATAGAGACTTCAAAAAGCTTCTGCATATATGTTCAATTCAGCTCCAACAAATTACAAAGTTCTCCTGCTACGAGGGTAGGCCCCTCTCCTGTGAGTCCAACCATTCATTTATCTTTTTGATAATATATATAGATACATTACATATGGAATTCAAAACGAATCAACTTCCCCAAAGTTCCAAAAATAAACATTGGTCACGGAAGGAGTAATATACAACAACTGAACTCCTATTTTCTAGGGGACGTTATAAACCAAAAATGACATATTTGAGATATTTTCCTTGAATTCCACTTGTCTGTATCAATACAAAATTCTCTGAAACATACCTAATTTAGATTGAAATCTATTTCAAATTATCAATTTCTTCCTTTAAAGTGTCAAGCCAAGCACGCTAGTTTTCTCCAACACTTTCAACCACTTCAGCTTTAACCTTTGTCTTCCATCACTTGCTCCTTCTACCCTTTAAAACTTGCATGGGATATCCATCTACGTATCCATTGATGATCAAATCCTTCATTATAGGATTTAATCTGATTTCTTCACCTGACCATGGTTCATCCGTAGACTTTGTATGAAATTTTGTTGCCAGTATTCGTGCGAAAAGCTTTTATTTCTTCTTCATTGATAAATTTGTCATATTATTTGAATATCCCGGTTCACTGGAGGCCACTTGGTCTGTCTTATCCATTTTCTCTGGTTTTCTAGAAAGCATGAGATTATCTCTCTTAGCTCACCAATTTGATCTGTGATTACCCCGTTCTGAAATAAAATGTTAATTGCCCAAAACAGAGTAATGTCACCCATGTTTTGAATGACACCCATCATTGAGTACCAATCATGGGTTTATGACGAAATTCCTTGCATGGATAAAGGCTTATCATGTTCATACATCGATTTCAAGTGATGAGCCTTCGAATCCATTTTTTGGCGGTGCTCACCCGGCATCGCACAGACGAAATGTACCTAAACAAGTGTCCCGAGGTGATTTGACTGGCCGTTAACTTTCCCTTTCCACATGCGACCCTTGGATTTGACATATTCAATGATATCTTGACATGTGACATTGGGGTGTGGTTGAGCGGTTTCGCACTCATCCGCTTTTCCCCCCGATATGCATCTAGTGGTGCCAAGTGCCCTCAAGACAAAACCATGGTATTCTTATTGGCCCGGTTCTGAAGGATTAACCTTCACGTTAGTTCTCATCCCGATATGCTCCACGACCGTTGATCGATAGTGCCCATGATCCACGACTCGTCGAATCCCATCGACTTCACATCTCCGCTATATTTAGCCCCATCCGCTAGATGTGACCCCATCTGCTAGTCTATCGCTCCTCTCTACTGATTTAGCTTCCTGCTAAATCCTAAGACTTGGAGTCCAAAAAATTGTTACAATGATAACACATTGCATAGGTCCAAATACTTCCTAACAAAATATTGTAGTTGAGAGGCACATCAACTACTTCAACTTCGACGCACATTGTATTTTCTCCTAACTAAACGAGGAAACAAGGAATGATTCCATGTGGTCTAAATGAATGACCGTCGAAAGCAATAAGCAATGTAGGTTAAGGAGACAAGATAGGTTGGCCAATGTCCTTCTAACACGTCAATGAAATCACGCAAGTTGAGGCGCCCTCATCAACCACCGTGCAGAAGATATTTCGTGTAAAATATTTCATGGTATAAGCCACTACTATCTGAAATGCAACGTGATAAGGAAGATGAGGTTTTAAGTCGATTGGACTGAGGACGATCATTCTCATATTGCAAGTATCTGCAGATCCCAAGGTGGATAACATGGCCTCTCTTTGTGAAGGGTAGCTTTGGAGGAACTCCAAAGTAGACATAGCGCAAGGGGTTTGTGCTAGATCCTCCACCACAGAGTAATTCTAGGCAGCCCTCACATTTGGATTATGAGAATATTTCTTGAATGCACGTTTGGGGATGCATGTCATTGTTTTTCCCAATGTCTTCTCAATCTGGAGAGGAATTGGTGGGTTTGTGGCTTCTTTACCCTTTTCAGTAGATTCTGGCATTCTGTAATCTCATGCCCTGGTCTCTATATAAGCATCACCTTTCAGCATGTAAACGTTCATGGTAGAGGTATTACCAGTAGACGCGGGGAGTCCCTAACTGCCCCCTTTCTCACTCAAGGATGTTGAGGCTTGAGCCATGTTGTTGTGCCAATAGCTTCAAGGCCTCTGCAAGTCAAGGGAACAGGTGAGTCAGATGGTCTTCCATGCAAAGGTTACATAGATACTTCGACTTCCTCTTCTTTTTTTTCCCACGCTAGCATTGTTATTAGGCTTCTTATCCCATTTACCCTTCTTGTTTCATTGTTTTTTATTTCCTTCAGGTTGTTGGTTAGCCTTTAGGTTCGTCAATTGTACACTGTGTACGTCCAACATTTGGGTAGGGGGAACAGTCGAAGTGGAGTTCTAGCCGGCCACCGTCTGTTGTATCGACAATTGTTGCAATTGGTTTGACAACAGATTGGTGGAATTTTCTTGTGTTGAGCCCACTATACCATTGGCATGTGGTCCAGACTTTTGTTTGGCCTTATCAAGGATGGACCGTGGCGCATCTGGAAAGATCTCATAGAGTAAGACAGACTAAGAGTAAATTAGTTCACATTGTTGCACTCTCATTATTACCTCCTCATCTGAAAACACTCGCAAAGTTGCAACATCCTTGGATACAACTGGTACCAAATACTTTAGGAACCACTTGTTGGACCTCAACCAAGTTTTGAGGAAAACATTGGCCCTGTTTGACCATTTTTGGGACTTCAATGGGCTGGTCGAAGATGGAGCACCCAGGCGAAGCTGAGATCGTGGGATCTCACTTGTTTTGCGGGATTTTTTGGCTTTTAGGGTTTATGTAACGGGTATGAGATGTCGGCCCATGGGTTTTACCCATGTTTAGGCCTTTTTGTAAATGTATAAATAAGTAGGTAGGCGATGTAAGAAGTGACTACTAGATCTGGTTGGCTATGTGCACAGTATGTTTTTCTTAGTGCAAGAGAATGTAAGTTTCTTTGTGCACAACCATGTATGTAAGGCTTTGTGATATTGAGGAGTTGGCTATGTGCCTTGACTTGATTTTGAGGAAGGTGGATCTAGTGCACTGTGCGTAGATCACCTGTCCAGTGTGCAGTTGAGCTCTATGGCTTTGTGCACAGGAGTAGATGAATGTAAGGAGATAGAAGATTAATAAAAAAGAAGAAGAAGTTGGTGGGCGTAGCCCCACACTGGGGTGAACCACGTATATCCTGTGTTGATGTGCTTTGTGCAATGTTGTCAATGTTGTTTATGTGCTTATTTGATTAGTGTTGTTGTATAACCTATAATGAATGCATATGATATCATATCTTAGTGCTTAATGATGTGAATGAATGCTAGATTTGAACGGATGCTCTGTGATAAATGATTGGACGTGTTTAATCTTGATTGTCACTACGTTGATCTGTAATAAGGGTTTAACCTGTGATGTGAATAAGGTTTAAGAACTAATGAATGTTATTGGCTAAGTTCTCTGTCAAGTGTTGTAATCACGGATCTGTGTCCCATATTGGTTGTAGACACCTGAGTCCTACAACCCCCCCTACCTCTACCTTGGGTGAGACTTCATCTACTTCATAGGTGTTGCTAAAAGGGTCGGTAGTTAGGGTTTTTTTGGTGCGTTGTTGAAGCATTGAACCCTGGGTATGCCCCTATGCCAACAAATGGTTCTGTCACCGGGAACTGAAACTATGATTGCTCAGAAATGAAGAAAAGAGAAAGCTTTGTGTGTAGATATGTTGCTACAGTGTGCAGTATTCTACTTGACGTTCGAAGCTCTGTGCTAAGAGAGAAGCCCAATTTGAAGAAAAGAGGTAAGATCTTAAAGATTTGTGCTCTAGTAAAGGTAAGATAAGTGGAAATTTTTGCTTCGAAAGTATGAATACAAGTATGTTTGATAGAATTTTTCCCAGTCTGAAAACTAGGGCACAGTTAGAAGAAAGAGTTGATCTGAATAAATTTTATAGAGATAGTGAAAGATATGTTATTCCTATGCATCGAAAGAATTTTTGGACTAACAAGTAGATGCAAGAACCTAGAAAGATTTTTTGCAAATTGTAGGTCCAACACGGTGATCCCAGTGCGCAGTACATGAAAGGTTGGGGATCATTTAAAAGAAAGAGAGGATTGACACTGTGTTATAATTGCATGAGACTGGACATGTTGCTAAGGAATGCCCTGGTGTAGGTCCTATTTGTCTTTGTTGTAAAGTTATTGGTCATGAGGTTTAGGATTTCCCAAGAATGATTGCTAAAGTTGAAAATATGAACATGAGATAAGAAAACTATGAATAAGGTCAAGAGACTAAGGATATGTTAGAGAACCAGAAAGCATCAAAGACTATGTTATTACAGCTGAAAGAAATGTAGAATGATCACAAAGACATCAGTTTACCAGAGATCTTAAAAGAGAAGCAGTGCATAGAAACAAGAATAGGAGACTTTGACATAGACTGTGTCTTGGATGAGGAAACACAAGTGAATATCATGCCAGAAAGCACTTGGGAAATTTTGGGAAAGCATGCTATGGTACCTTCATTGGGAAGGATAGGTATGTTTAAAGGAAAGATGATAACCCTATGTGGAAGAGTTACTAATGTACCTATGATTTCTCATGAAACATTGACCGAAGAAGAATTTGAAGTCATTAAGTTTGTTGAGAGAAGAGCCCCCTTTTCACTTTTGTTAGGAGATACTTGGATTGAAAAGGATCATATCAGAAGGAAAGCAGAGGAGGAAGCTACAGAACAGAAAAAGAAAGAATTAAGGGACTTCATAGCTAGAAAAATAGAGTGACTGATATAAGAACAAGAGGATAAGTCGAAGCAACAGAGGGCCAGAGAATTAGTTGTCAAAGTTGAAGGAAACAAGAAGGCTTAAAGAACCTGTCCATGCAAGAAAGAAGTGCAACCACCTTGGAAATAGTAAGAGAAGAGGTATTACCTTTGAAACCTTTGAAATACCCTCAGTAGTGCGAAGTTACTATGCTAAGAGAAGATAAGAATAAGAATGGAAAGAGGAATCCAGAAACTCAAATCATAGGAAAGAAGGAAAGAAAGCTCAGTAAGAAGAAAGC
The DNA here is from genome assembly GCA_010110895.2 of Picea sitchensis. NCBI lineage: Eukaryota > Viridiplantae > Streptophyta > Pinopsida > Pinales > Pinaceae > Picea > Picea sitchensis. The sequence continues at coordinate 29,914 of SNQJ01S0139981.1, read as the reverse complement.
AAAGTTAGAAAAACTACAGGAATTTCCAATAAAGACTTTGCAGAAGGTAGGCTTGCAGAACTTGAACCTCATCGGAATAGAAAAACCATGCAGAATGACACTTCGCCATGGAAAAGCTATATGACTGTTGGAGGCACCCTGACCATTAGAATGATGCTCCAGAATGGATAGAAACGTAGTTATTGATGGAAATACTGTCATTGGACCATTGAGACCGCACCATAATGACCTAATTCATATTGATTGAGGCATTCCTGCCCGTTTGAGGAATCTGTTATGACGTTGCTTATTTAACCGGTCGGACGCTGCGCCGGGACCACTTTTTTCAAATCAAGATATCTGAGCTAACAAAGAATTGATTGCATACTACGTTGTGTTGTCTAGACCTCGCCATCCATTTGATTACCTTGTCTTTCTGTTCACCTACCCGAGTTTTTTTATTACAAGTACGAATGTCGAGAAAACATAGCTTGTTAGAAAAGTCTGTGGAATAGATACTTGTAGACCTCATGACTAAGAAATTCATGTCTGTAGGAATACATGCGTCATCAAATGGAGGATTGCAATCATCCCCCTTGACTGGACGATGTTTTGGCCGCACTATTGATAAGTGAAGCAAGCACTGCGACGATCTGGCTAACATGAAGCAGATCCCGTCAGTATTGTCGGACTACATACCACATTTGGATGGTGCGGTGAACTATGACAAAATTCGAAGGGATTTTGAGTACACGATAATCACTGCGTACATGCCGAAGGGGATACACGCAGTTGGACCTTAGTTGGGACTGATCCCAACTCTCAAGAACAACGACTTCAAGCTTAGAGACCAGAAGAACTATGCGATTCTCGCACCGCATAGGTATTTGATGAAGATGACTAGAAAGAAGCCCAAGATAGTATCCCAGCCATGGATTAAGGAGATCACATGATCCATGATCTTAAATGTAATGAAGATCCCCCACTTCGGCTGACATCAGGAGGTTAACGCTTGTGTTAAACTCCTTCTATCGTGCTATAATGGAGGTTATCTTTGGTTAGATAGGTGCATCATTGTGGATTTGGCGTTGATCCACCTGATCACTGGATTGAGCATGCAGGGAACGAACCCTCAATAGGTCTAACCAGGGAAGAATTCAGATCGCTCCCTGGCATAATGAATAAAGGAAGCCTATGGTGATGTAGAGAAGGGAAAGTGAGGCTACAAGGTAGCCTCTATCTAGGATGGTGCAGTGTGCCTTGCTTTCCAACTGATTGTTGGCAAGCTCGTCAGAAAGAATTGGCCGACACAAGTCACAGGGTTCGTAGTGGACCTCACGGGGAAGTGTGCAAAAGGAATGAAGATGAATTGGGTGAGTTACCTCATCAACGAGCTGGAAAAACACTGTCGTGAAACGAAAGATCAAGGGTATGAATTCCATTTCAGTTGGTTATTGGTACTGATCACATTTTTTGCTTGGTAAATGCTGGAAGGAGAAACGCTCCCATAATTTGAGCCATCGGAGCCATTAGTCATTAGGTTCTCCACCTTGTGGTACACGAATGACATGGAGAAGTAGTGGCAATCGAATGTTGTCTTCCATGCTTAATACCTACAACTGAAGCATGCCATTGAATCATTTCCATGGATGACATCGAATACAATCCATCAGTACAGACCATTCACGAAGTTCCATGTAGACCGACACTTCATCTACATCACCGCGCGTAGGGATGAAAGTAAGGAGGAGATGCAGTCTTATTATAAGATGACCGATGAAGACATGGTAGAGATCACTAAAGGATGGCCAACATAATTCCTTGTACCAGTCGAATATGTAGAAATCTCTGACCCTGACATCATCAGAAGTCCCTTGGTCACCCAGACTGAGTATGATGGACAGAGAAGTGCAAAGAAAAAAAATAAAAAGGAGGAAGTGAAGAACATAGAAAGTGATGAGAAAGAAAACACATCGGAGGAAAGTAGGCCTGATTCACCCATAGGAGGAGGAGGAGGAGGAGATGAACTAAACCAAGAAGAATAATGGGAAGAAGGAGACAAGAAAGAAAAAGGAAAAGTGACACCATCAAAGGATCCCTTTACATAGGCCAAGACATCGAAGAAAAGGAAGGTTTCTCTGTGGAAACCCTCAGCAAGAAAGAAGACCTGAGCCAATAAGCCTCAGTCGCAGAATGTGCTCATAGTGGATGATGTCGATCTTATCATCGCAGTCGTAGAAGATGCTTTAGAAGATATATTGCAGAGGCATGGAATGAAGCAATAACCACTGTATGAAATAATAGAGAAGGAGCTTAGAGATATACAACAAGTCATTTATTCAAGCCGCACAGTACCTACTGCGCCTCCTTCATTCATGATTGTAGAATTGGGGGATGAGCCCGCCCAATTACAAAGGCTAGCAGATGCAACCGAGGCTCAACTTCATTGAGTCCAAGAAGAAAAGGAGTAGACCATAGAGGCCTTGAAGCAATAAAAGGAGGAGGTCCTAGAGGAACTTTGAGTTGCGCAGAAGGAGAAAAATGAAATTCAGGCAAAGTTTGAGCAGAACAATGCGAAGATACAGGAAGAAAAAGACCAATTTCTCATAGAGCATATTGTGATCAAGGAGGAAGTGACTAAAGAACTTCGCTCTGTGTTGGGCTTGGTGTAGGAGGAAGAAGATTCAACAGAGATACAAGTGGGGAAGCTCACTAAGGCCATTCGACAGCTTCAATCAAGGGTAATGGAGCCCGAAATCCAAGCAGTGCCACGTACTCCGCAAGAAGTATGCGACCAAAGGGAGGAAGTTGTCAGGAACACAATATAAAGAATTAGAGAAATCACCTCAGAGTGTAATAAACTAAGTGATCGAAGTGCACAGACCTAGGAGTGCCTTGTAGAATATTCGGAGCTAAGGAAATTGGAAGCACAACTCCAAGAGGTGAAGTAGCAAGCATCCATTGTGGAAGCACAGATGAAGCTGCTTACTGCAGTTGAGAAGATGAAGAGGTCACAGAAGCAGTGCACAGTCTAGCAACAGATTACTTCTATACAGAGCAAATTCATGGAAGTGACACAGAGACTCCAGCCAGTGCAGGACGAAGCATGCACGCTTTTTGAAGAAATTGAAGGACAAGGCTCGCAGTTGGACCAGATGATCATGATAGTAGAACAATGTCTGGAAGGGCCTATTACTAAGCAAGTGATTGAGGAGTTCACCGATCAGGAGGGTCTGGCGAAGAAACAATTCAAAGAAGCTCGAGCGAAGCTCAAGGCCTTTGAAGAAGTATTGCCCAGATCTGAGTGACTTGGGACGAGTCATAGGTGAGTGTTGGGGGCTTGTTGGCCCTCGACCAAGTTTTGAGGAAAACATTGGTCATGTTTGACCATTTTTGGGACTTAGACAGGCTGGTCGAAGATAGATCACCTAGGTGGAGCTGAGATCGTGGGATCTCACTTGTTTTGCGGGATTTTGGGGATTTTAGGGTTTATGTAATGGGTATGGGATGTCAGCCCAGTGCTTAATGATGTGAATGAATTCTAGATATGAACTAATTCTATGTGCTAAATGATTGGACGTGTTTAATCTTGATTGTCACTGCGTTGATCTGTAATAAGGGTTTAACCTACGATGTGAATAAGGTTCAATAACTAATGCATGTTATTGGCTAAGTTCTTTGTTAAGTGTTTTAATCACAAATCTATGTCCCAAATCGATTGTAGACACCTGAGTCTTGCAACCCCCCTGCCTCTACCTCGGGTGAGACTTCATCTTCTTCGCAGGTGTTTCTGAAAGGGTTGGTAGTTAGGGTTTTGTTGGTGCGGTGTTGAAGCGTTGAACCCTGGGTCTGCCAATGTCCCAACACCACTCCAGCAAGAAATCCAGTGGGACCTGTACCTTAATCAAGCTCTTCCAACGCCGCCATTATCGAATGTGATCGGAGATATGATCGACCTTAGTCTGCTCAAAATTCGCCAGCAATTCAATGTCGGCATCGTATCTCATGGGAAGCTGGAAATGGTTTAGAAAAGCCATCGCCAAGTTGTTAAAGTAAGAATATCTTGAGCAGTCAAGCTCAATGTACAATTTTGTGGCACCTCTAATGAGAGTGCATTGAAACAGGAGCAACTATATGGATTCATCTCATACCAAGTTGGACAAGCACCATAAGTGGAAAGTTTTTACATGATCACCTCGGTCTTCACCAGGCTTGCCCTTGAATTTTGGAATATCGGAGGGAAACTTAGTCAGCATGGGAGGCCGGTGCAGATCATGACAAATTGGGTCGTTAAGAAACCTTGACAAGTCTGTAAAATGTAACGTTGTCAGAAATGGTAGTTTGGGTTGGGTACTATGTATAGGAAAAAGGGGGCTTGGAGGTTGACTGGCACTAGGTTGCCAGGAAAAGTTGAGTTGTTGGCCAGGGTTCTAGTAGACATCATGGCCTTGACCAGCGTACATAAACTGTATTTGCTAGGATATCATTGGTTGATTCCTGTAATTGGATGACGTTGGTTGGGTGGGGATTTCTCCCTGTGTTGTGTTCCAAGGATTTTGGAAGGGGATGCCCCCAGCCGATCCGATGGGCATAGGTACTGAGCCCCGCCCAGGGTTCCATTGACCATGGAAGGGGTTTCCCCCGACCAACATGTTGATACTGAGAGGGGGGTGAATCAGTATCAAGTACAATTTAAAATATTTTTCAACTTATACTTAAACCATTCAACTATATCCAATGAGAAATGAACAATATTATAAGAGTTACACCAATACACCACAATACACCATGCAC
>SNQJ01S0139981.1:0-25131 GCA_010110895.2 Picea sitchensis | reverse complement strand
TGTAATTATTTTCCTCAATTATCTTCAGGGCCTACATGTACTTCCTTCTTCAATTCACTTTGTCATCTTCAAAAATTCATTTCTCCTCAACCATGAGGATCCACATGACATGCCACATACCACTGGAAACAACATGATGTATATTATCCATCCATGGGTTTTGTATCTTCATGTGCATTTTCCTTCATGTCCAAATACCTTCATCAATCTTGCGGTCCAAAACCCATGACTAGGGTTTACATCAACGAAAACAACCAATCTTCCAACACGACATCCCTTGTGAGGGAACTAATCTCTGCCAAGGATTCCAAAGTCCTTGTGAGGAGAAAACTCTTGTACTTTCCCCTTGTGTAGGAATAGTACCCTGCACAGGATTTTCTTGTCCAAAACCAGGGTTTCCCCCAACCGAGACGACAGTCGAAGAAAAAGTGTTATTACCAAATGTGTTGAACTAAGAAAACTACATGGATCCCACCGGTGTAGTGTAAGACTAAGGTCCTAAACTACCTTCTCCAAACAAGTTGTAGTTAGTGTTTAGCCTGATGGATTGCTGGAAAGAACCACCGAGCGAAGGAGGTATATGGCCCCCACCGTAAGGGATAAAATTGAAAGTGATTGAGGTGACCCCAGTTGACTCTTGCACAGGAGAGTTTGATCTCCCTTCCCCCAGACCCATGGTCTATAAGGTGGAGTAGGTAAGGATGGAGTTCGTATCAAAGCCAGGCATCCCATATGAAAATGGAGGGTTCGTCACACTCTGTGTGAATGAAGCAGTGGTCGTCGCCGATGACGGTATCAGACCACTGCCTGAGGTAGAGGGGGTCAAGACCACTCTGGTCCAGATCGACGAAGGTGGGTTAGGAGGAAACATACCCCCCATGGTAGTATCCAAAACGGGAGTATGATGACTCTCGGATGAAGTAGTAGCATTTTCTTCCATAGATGCTTGTAAAAATATCTAACACTCGTAAGGTGTCATCCTCAGAGGGACAACTTGTACCGATATTGGTGCCGACAAGTCAGTGATCGAAGGGTTGGCTGGCCCGAGAGCTTCCGCTCCAAGGTTAGAAACAGTAGGCTCCTCCGAATTTGAGTAATCTCCTCTCAAATTTGGCTTGGGCACAGTATCCTGTGGCTCGGTCGCTTCGAATGACCCTTGTTGGTCAAGTCTTTGTCGTAACGGTGGTGGTGGTGGCTATAATGCAACCAGTGGCAGGCCCTGAACCCTTCGTGACCAACGGAGCTCTTGATATTCCACTTTGTGAAAATATCAACAACATAGTAAGGCTTTAACTAATGTTTAAAACCAATCACACACTAGAAAAATTCCTATAAGATAAACCCAGCAAACCACTATCTAGTTGGAAGAACAATTACGCTAGCCAACACTAGAGAAACTTACCGGTGTAAGTGAAACTCGAACACGAAAGCACCCTCCAGGTATACTTTGCAAATTGTGACACGACGTCTTCCCTAGGTACTGTTGGACTTTAGTCATGTATTAAGGAAGAAATCAAAGATTGAGGAAGAAGAAATACATAGTATGAAGTGTGCGGAAGGGAAACAAACTCGAGGAAGGGTTGAAGTGGTTAAAGAAGCATAAAAGAAGGAACGAAGTAAAGGAAAGAAAGTCATTGAAAGAGAAGATCAAGGAAGAAAAAAAAACAAAGAAGATCGATCGTGGACAAGTCAGCAAGAGGAATAAGACACTAATGGGTGCTTTGGAACACCTCACGGAGAAGAAGGAAGAATAGGTCGGCAAAGTCCTTAAAATGAGGGTTATGTGGACCTAGGTTCTTGGCAATGTGGATCTAGGGTTTTGGCACCTGGCTTCGGTCTATGGTTTTCTAGAAGTCATGGAATGTATAATTAGAGGTATAGAAGAGTTGAGAGGAGAGGTACGATAGAGGTGTTGACATGTAGAAGTGTTATAGTCTAGGGAATTCTTGTATTTTGGGTCTTCAGCTGGGTGTGAAGATCAACTCTGCAGCTGGGTGCGCAGGGATAGGAAATAAAGAGGACGAGAGAGAAGGATCTACAGTTGAGTACACAGATAGAACTGTATATTTTCATCTATTCTATCAATAAACACGGTTCTGTGGATGTAGCTATAGGGAGAGGGTGAACCACGTAAAATCTTGTTGTTCCATGTGGTTGATGCTTTTTTATTTATTACCTTTTATGTTGTTATTGTACTGTTATTTTTCTTGTCAAAGATAAGAAGATATAACTTACTTCACAAAGCCAGGAATAATATTGTTAAGAATCTCTGGGCTATTTTGCGTTGTTTTTTTGGGATCATCTTTCATTTCCTCTGGTTGTAGACACTTGTGTCCTGCAACCCCCCTATTGCTACTTTGAGTGAGACTTCATCTACTTCACAGGTGTTTCCATAAGGGCCAGTAGTTGGGGTTTTTCAGTGCACTGTTAGAGTTGAACCCTGGGTCTACCCCTGTGCCAACAAATGGTTTCGTTGTCGGGACCAAGATCTTCTTGAGGGATTGTCAAGGTGGTTTCCATCAAAGACATAAATTCAGAATTGGATAGAAGAACAAGAAAGGGACTTCCGAAGCTCAGAAAAGGAAACTCTAGAATTAGTACAGAAGATCAGTTGGGAAGGTACATATTTACTGATGTGCACGAGATTTTCTTTACAGGAGTTCATCAGGAGTTGTATGAGTGGTTATCCAGACGAGAAGACACTCGGTTTGAAATCAGATCTAGACCACCTATGGTTTGGACTTAGGTATTGATTAAGAAAGTCAAGAAAGTTGATAACGTTGTGTCAAGTGTAGTGGATCTTTGGTTTGACAACACTATTGGAGGGTACATTACTGAATTTTCTATTGAGAGAGTGGAATCATATAGTCAAGAAGAGAGGTATTTCTTCAAGGGACCTAGAGGAAATTTTCTACACTTTTTGAAGTTGAAGATTAAGATGTTATTACATGAGACAAATATATTGAAGATGTAGTAATCAGTTGGATTTTAAAGCTAATGTTCAAGAATTCAGACAACGACAGTGACACAGAGGCTAGACACATGGGCAATGGAAGATTATTTAGAAATATTCCTCTTACGAACCTATTTAAGTAGAGCTACGGGCCATTAGCACAAGACAAAGGATTATACAGTGCAGAAGAAGCAAAGCAATTAGACAAAGAGTATTCAGAGTTTGCAAGGGCAAAGGAAGTAGATAATGAATAACCTCACCGAGAAGAACCAGGAACTTTAGGTACTGCACCTACTATCGAAGTAAGTATTTCTACTCCCCTTGTTGTTTTAGCAACACCAAGTAACCAGAGTAACCAGAGTAATCAGAGAACTCAGAGTACTATCACAAGAAATTTAGAACAGACTCAGTCGAGAAACCAAGGAAAATCAATGGCAGATGAAATGAGGCTACCTATTTTCAGAGGCGATTGTTCTGAGGATCCTGACCAGCACTGGTTCTTATGCGAAGCTGTATGGAGCATTAAGCAAGTCACTGATGAAGATGTTAAGAGAGCTCAGTTTAGTACTACTTTGAGGGACCATGCACTGAGCTAGTATATGAAGTTTGTTAAAGAATATGTACATCCTAATGCGTTGAATGACATTAAGATTGTGTTGATTGCATATTTCAAGAAACCTAAGTTGGATTCACAGTGCATTACAGAGTTGAAGGAAATCAAGCCGAAGGTGATTGAACCGGTTTGGGAATTTGATCAGGGGTTTAAGACCTTGACAGGTCATTTAAGTTTTTAGATTCCAAATGAACAGCATAAGGAATGGATCATCACTGCCCTCCCGCCACACATTAGAGTTCCTCTAATGCAACAGAAGGTTGGTTCATAGGCTGAAGCATTAGAGATTTCCATGAAACTAGAAGCAACCCCTGTAAGAGAATCTAGTCCAAGTATGAGTCAGATTTTTAATCAATTAACTAGTTTATCTTTACAGGTTGAATATGTTAGCACTAGAAGTCACTCCTGGATTACGGCAAAGGTAAGCCTGATACCCATCATAATTTTATGTCACAGGTTGGTTATAAAAATATTCAAATGGGCGCAGTCTCAAGAAAGTATAGTCTTAACTCAGAAAACTAGGCTGGTATGCACAGATAGGTGAGGTCTTGATCTAACTTCAGTCAGTAATTTGTAGTAAGGGTGAGTAGGAGGAATAAATTGAGAAGCAAATGTAAAGGTCTGCTATGAACATCAGGTCTTCCAGCAGCCTAAGGAGGAAAAACTCAGAAAACAAGATCTTCTTGAATTCAGAGCTTCAGGAAACTGAAAACACTATAACAACATCGTAATCAAACTTCCATTACAACACAATTACAATAATCCATGTGAATCCTTCAATCATGAACATTTGGTATCAAATGCATAATAAGATCGAGGAAGAAAGATGACTTGGATTAAATAAGAAGTCTCAAATACAAATACAGAACCAGAAGCCAGAGGCTTTGCTAAAAATTTACAATATGGGAGCTTTTCTCTACCATCGACCTTTTACAAAATATCAAGAGGACTCCTATATACTCATAGCCAAAACCACAAAAACATTCTCGAGTAGCTTCATTGAAGGCATTACATCTGCATGCTTCCTAAAATACTGTGCATTCAGTATCTGACCAGACGTGAACTTCAATCATACACAAACAAGATTTAGAATAGACTTTTTGATGAGCCGACTAACTAACAGTCCTTTCTCGGGATTTCCATTTATGACGGAAACGATGTTGAACCACCACCAACCAACCTCAATAACTGCTTCATCAGGATCGATAAATCCCAAGTCAACTCTGCAACTGTAGGACATGGCAGCCTCAGCATTTTGTCATCTGGATCTGAGTCAGTTTCTTGTAGGGAGGTCCGATAGTGGACATGGCCACTGATGAAGATATTGGTGCACTCGACATGAAATGGAGGACGAGAGACGGTCAGGCGAAGGATAGAATGGAGGCCACACAAGCGGGAGTTGAGGTGTATTGGGGCGGAGGCGATGTGGAGCGAGGTGGCATAGGTGGCACGATATGAGAGGGGGAGACATGATAGGTGGGATAGTGATGGAGGAAATGTGTGAGGGAGAGAAAATTATAGGGGAGTGGGAGATGTGGCGGATAGAGGAGGGATATGTAATGGGAGACAGGTGTCGGCGGGAGAGAGCGACCACTTGTCGACCTGGGATAGGGCGCTAACATCTCATGTGCATATCGGGGCCGCGAAAAGTGGTTTGATTCTTCCCCTCTTTTGGGGCCGATGTGTGTCTTTGGACGATAAGTAGTGCCTTTGAAAAACCATGGTTTCTTTCCCGGACCGCTCTTAAATTTTTAACAATCCCGCATGTTGAGGCCCGAATATGGCCAACGATCATCGATCTAAAGTGCATTGATCTTAGCCACCCATATTTGCACGCATCTTATCATTGCACCAAGAGGTCACATCAGTCATCTGACTTAGGATAGAAGACAAATTGTGGGTTTTTTGTCCGCTTCCTTCCATTCCTTCACTAAGGGTTTAATTCCTTAGGAAAACAACCCCTTTACAAATAAATGTGATAACATTAGGCTCCATGGGGGATGGCTTGCTCCCTGTGAGATGCCGAGAACTCTTCCGCAAATTCAATGCCTTATTGTTGGGATATGGAGTCTCTTACAAAAGAAAAACAATATTTACAAAAACATGGGAGCCACTTATGGCTCAACTGCAGAACGTCTTCAGAAAATGCCCATTTACAGGGCCACCAAAAACTTCATTGCTCTCCAAATTTTGCAACCTGTAAGTGTTGATAGGAAACGCTTCAGAAATATTGAAGGGACTGATCCAAAGGGCTTCAAATTTTCCATGTTTACCCTTGTCTTGTCTGGGCACATCCCATTTCAGTACTAAATCTCCCAACTAAAACTCTTCCTTTCTGACATTCCTGTCGAAGGCCTACTTGATTTTCTGCTAATGCTCATGCGCTCTAGCCCTCACCTGTTCTCTAGTCTATTGGACTTCTACCAGCTGATGAACTCTTCTGATCATATCACCAAGTTCTTCATGGAAATCTTGAAAGAATTTCACTACAGGCAGGGCAAGGTGAGAAGGAAAAATTGCTTCAATCCCATATACGTTATGGAAAGGAGAGATGCCCAGGGACCTCTTTGTTGTCACTCTTTTGGCCCACAAAGAAAATTTGAGATTTGAATCCCATGCTTTCTTTTTGTCCTCTAGCAGTCTTTTGATGATCTTTATTAGGATTTTGTTAGAGGACTCTGCTAGTCCATTTCCTTAGGGATAGGAGGGGGTGGAATGGATCAATGAAATTCTGAACTTCTCACAGAATTTGACCAATGGATCAGCCTTGAAGGATGCAACGTTGTCAATGATGATTCTGTTCGAACAACCAAACCTTGCCATAATATCTTCAAGAAAACCAATGATCACTTTGTGAGAAGCACTCCTTGTGGGAATAGCTTCTATCCACTTGGTGAAATAGTCTGTCGTGGTTAAGATCCAACTGTGTTGACCACTTGAAGAAGGATCAATTTCCCCAATGAAGTCTAGGCCCCACTGCTGAAAGGGTCCTAAAGCTACCACAGGTTTCAATGGCAGAGACTTGAGTTGTTTCTTCCTAAAGAATTTCTGACATTTGATGCAAGATCTAACTTTTGCACAGACATCAGTGAATAGAGTTGGCCAGTAGTACCCAACCCTGAGAATTTTGTAGGCTATGGTTTTCTAGAAATGATGTCCCCCACATAGGATGCTATGAAAATCGAGCATAATCCTTTGGACCTCCTATGGGTCTAGACATTTCAGAAGCACTCGTAGAGGGTCTTTCCAATACATAACCTGGTCGATAAGGCAATATCTGATTACTTTGAGCTTTAAATCTCTTACCTTGTTCCTTCCCATACCATCTGGAGATCGCAATTCCTGTAGAAAATATATAATGTCTTTATACCAGGTGCATTCTGCCAATGAAGGGTTGTCTCGAGGACATTTATCAAATTCTTCAACCTATTGGTTTTCTGAGCAAGTGTCGATGAAGTTAACCCCCAAATATTTACAATTAGATTCGACCAATATCTTGGCTAAACCTTGGCCTTTAACAAACTTGGTGGGTTTTATTTCCAGATCAAATTCGAGGATTTTGTCAATCCACTTGCTCCTTCTCCCGTCTATGTCAGGCTAAATGAGAATGTCCTTCACAAAAGATGAAGGAACATATGCAATGATTTTTGAATGCAGAACATAGACTCTGAAAGCTTTGAGATCTTTCACGAAAGAATAGGCCTGCTTCTCCATGATGTCATATCTGATCTCTGCATCCCTCAATGCTTTGCTGAAAAAGGAAATAGGCTGCTCAAGCCCTTCAACATTCTTCTGCAATAAAACAACTACCACTGTATCAAAAGAAGCAAATGAAAAAAATAGAAAATCCTTGAAATAATCAGGATTGATAAGCATAGGTGCCTCATTCAATGCCTTTTTTATTAGGTTGAAGGATTCTCTGGGCTCAGTAGTCCACTTTACTTCATTCCCCTTCCTAAGCATAGCTGTGATACGCTTCACTAATTCAACAAAATTAGAAACAAACCTCCTCAAGAAAGGACTGAGCTTCCTTCTTGGATATGGGAAGTGATAAGGCTTGAATAGCCTTGACCCTGCTTGAATCAATCCTGACTCCCTCAGCTGATACAATGTGTCCCAACAATTTTCCCTCCTGCATGGAAAATAAATACTTCTTGGGATTCAGGGAGACACCAAACCTTCTGCATTTCGAGAAGACCTTTCTCAAATGTTGACAATGTTCTTTATCAGATCTGGAGAAAATTGTAATGTCATCCAGATAGATGACCACAAATTTATCCCTTTCTCCAATGAAAGTTATGTCCATGGCTCGCTGAAAAAGTTGCCCCTGCGTTCATCAATCCAAAATTCATTTTGTCATACATGAATGTGCCCCAAGGAGTGGTGAAGGCTGTATTTTCTCTATCTTCTAGCAAGACTAAGATCTGATTGTAGCCAGAAAAGCCATCGATCATGGAAATCCTAGATTCCCCTGTCACCCTCTGCAATATGTGTTCCATCTTTGGCAAGGGGTAATTGTCCTTCTTAGAGCTCCTATTCAGGTTGATCAAATCAACATAAAGTTTGATTTCTCCATTATTCTTTTTTACTGGGACCAGGTTGTCCACCCATTCAGAATATCTCAAAGGGACAATGATCTTGGCATCCAACAACTTCTTTACCTCCCTTTCCATAATAGGTAGCAGTATAGGATTTATCTGTCTTAATTTATGCCTAAATGGTTTGGCCTCTTCCTTCAGTGGGATCTTATGCTCAATAACGCGGGTGTCATATGTTTTGAGGTCTTCATATGTCCAAGAAAACACATCAGAAAAATCCTTTAATAACTCAGCATACTCGTCTCTCTGCTCCCTTGACAAGTTGGTTGACAACTTGAAAAATTTTGGCTCCTTCTATGTGCCAATATTGCACTCAGATATCTTAGAATCATCAATGGGCCTCTTAGATTTCACTTCCACATCATTACTGTCAAACAGTCTCTCCAAAGGAACTAGTACCTTTGGGATGTGATTGTTAGGTAACTGAACAATATGATGGTTAGCGATTTTGTTCAGAAAAGCATCAACATGAGGATTTATTTCAGAATCAAGATCTTGATCAATGTGTAATGTAGAAAATTCATCAACAGTCTCTAGGAACCTTTTGATATCAAGATCATCCTCAAACACTTTCCAATGCTTGACATTGTCAGGTACAGAGGGACTATATTTCAATTCTACGTCATACCTGAGTTTAGGTGGCAGAGGTACTTTGAAATTGCTTGTTGAAACAACCAAAGAATCAACCATGATTTTTTCTCCTCTTGGAATAAATGATATGTTGAAAGCTAGGAAAAAACTGTCAATGAGGTCCCATACTTCATTTCTATAACTTCTGAGCTGAGGATGTTTGGCTTGATAAGTATTTCTAATCTGCTGGATAATCAACTCAGCATCCCCAAACAATGATATCTTCTCAATCCCCATGTCCTTTGCAGCCCTTAAGCCCAAAACAAGAGCTTCATACTCTGCCACATTATTGGTAGCTTCAAATTCTAATTTGTATGATAGAGACATGGTTTCTTAAGAAGGGGAAACAAAGACTACTCTAGCACCAACACCTTCTCTAGAAGAGGCTCCATCGAAGAACATTTTCCAAACAGAAGTGGTGGAGGAAGAAACTTCATGGAAAACCATGGGCTTCTTTTTGAGTTTTAAAGGAGGGTTGGGAACTGATAGTCCTTTCTTGGGCTTTCCATTTATGGAAAAAACGATGTTGAACCACCACCAACCAACCTCAAAAACTGCTTTATCGGGATCGGGAAATCCCAAGTCAACTCTGCACTTGTAGGACGTGGCAGTCTTAGCATTTTTTTGTCTGTATCTGAGTCAGATTCTTGCGGGGAGGTTTGACAGTGGAAATAGCCACTGACGAAGAGATTGGCGTGCTCGGCATGAAATGGCGGACGGGAAACAACCAGGTGAAGGATAGCATGGAGGCCACACAAGTGGGAGCTGAGGTGTACTGGGGCAGAGGTGATGTGGAGCGAGGTGGCATAGGTGGCGGGATACGAGAGGGGGATACATGGAAGGAGGGATAGTGAATGGAGGACATGTGTGAGGGAGTGAAATCTATAGGGGAGCGAGAGATGTGGCAGACAAAGGAGGAAGATGGAATGGGAGATAGGTGTCGGTGGGAGAGAGCGACCACTTGTCAACCCGAGATAGGGCGCTAACATCTCATGTGCATATCGGGGCCATGAAAAGTGGTTTGATTCTTCCCCACTTTTGGGCCCGATGTGTGTATCTAGCCAAAACGTAGCACCTTTGCAAAACCATGGTTTAGTCCCCGACTCGCTCTTCAATTTTTAACGACTACGCATGTTGAGGCCTTGATATGGCCAACAACGATCAATCTGAAGTGCGTTGATCTTAGTCGCCTAGATTTGTGTGCATATTATCATTGCACCAAGAGGTCACATCAGTCATCCGACTTAGGATAGAATCCAAATTGTGGGTTTTTTGTCTGCTTCCTTCCATTCCTTTGCTAAGGGTCCAATTCCTTAGGAAAACACCCCATTTACAAATAAATGTGATAACAAAAGACATGAAGAAAGACAGAGGAAAAGAGAAAAGAGAAGACATATGGTGTATCAGATGTAAAGCAGAGAGCCATGATAAAGAGAACTGTCCTTTATTTAGTGAATACTTGGCCTCTGGAGCTGCTAACCCTTTGAAGTAGGCTACTTTACCATGGTGCGAGGTATGTAGAACTAGACATCGCCCTGGTGAATGTTATTATATGAATAAATATGTCCAAACACCCACCAATATTTATTGTACATTATATAAATATGTGGGGCATGATGAGAGGGACTATAGGGCTTATGACCTCATGCATGAAAGATCAAGGGATGCAAATAGAATCAAAGGAGAATTACAACTAGAAGGGAATGCTATGCAATTCAATTCCCCAGGAAGAGGAAGCTTCATCCCTCGCAGTGGGTTCAGAGGAAGAGGATGAGGATGAGGCATGGGTCGAGGTCGAGGTTAGATTATTTACTATAACTGGGCCCAGCCAGGTCATTTGGCAAGGGATTGCCAGAACCCTTGTACTACTTGCAGCTATTGTAATTCATTTGACCATGTCATTGAAGACTATCCAATATTGTTAGCTAAAGTTCAAGAAATACAAGGTGGCAACCAACAAGTCCAGAAAATAACAGCTGAACCTCGCGATCAAGAACCTAGAGTCGTTATTATTACTAGAGGAGGCGTTGTCACAGGAGAAGATAGGGTGACTCTAGGAAAGACTACAAATGGATCAGGGATCAGAAGAGCTTCAAAGAAGGTGCCATTGTTTGATCCAAGGAAAGAAAAGCATACTTTTGAAGAAGAAAGAAGAGAATTTGTAGGTGAACAAGATTCTTCATCTAGGGCACAATCAGAAGTAAGGGAATGTGAAATGCCTCCAAAATTTGATCAGTCTACCCCACCTAGACAAGGAAAAGAGGTAAGCAAGTTTGTGGACTTCTTGTATACTTGTATTGATTTGATTAAATATGAAAGAGTTGTGAAGGAACTAAAACACATGATAAGATAGTATGAAATTGGAAGAGTAGATCCTCTGTTGAGTAGAGCTATGAATCAAGTATCTAGAAAAAGAAGGACAAATAAGGAACTACACCTTACTGCTCAGATTGAATATTACGACATGGAATATGTGGTCCTCGACATAGGATCAGAAGTAAATGTTATGATGAAGCAGAATTGGGCATTGATGTGAAAACCTAAATTGATTCACTCTCCTATTAGGCTTAGGATGTCTAATCATTAGGCGGTGATCCCCTTTGGAAGACTAGAGAATGTCCCTGTGGACATTGATGGAGTGAGGTTATTTGTAGACTTCGAAGTGATTGAGATTGTTGATGATAGTTGTCCCTATCCTGCATTGTTGGGTATTGACTAGGATTTTGACAATTTGACTGTTATTGACCCAAAAAAGAGAAGAATGACATTTGAAGGTGATGGCCTTAGGGTCATTGCACCTCTTGATCTTGATGAAGGTCGCAGATACACAGAATCTATAAGAGAATAAGATTGTGCCTATGAGATAGAGAACATCTATAAACTGACATCAGGACAATAGGATTATATTAATCCTACATCATATGGAAATATAAGTTGGCAAAGTGAAAGTGCATGCTCGTCAGATTAAGAAGAAGCATTGGAAATCTGGCAGAACTGAATGTATGAAGTCTCTACGCGGATGTGTGCCAGATTGACTAAGGCAATTCACTGGATTGGCACAGAAGTAAGTAATGTTCCTACATTTGATGCTTTGAATAATTTAGAGACATTTATATTTTAATTTGAAGGAAATGTACCAGTACAAAAAAATTTGTTGGAACTAGATGAAGCCTTTAAAGAAATGCCAGCTATATGGTGGGGAACACACATGAAAAACATCGTGGAGTGGGTACAATGTCGCACCTTGTTGACAGTGCACTTTTCAGACCAAGTTGAAGGTTGTGAAGTTCGATACACAAGTCATATTTGTCCTAAGGACCATGTGCAAAGTTGTGAGGAATCTTGGAGCGACATTCCTAAAGAACAGTGGGTACATAAGTTCATTAACACCTTAGATACTATGCCTATAAACTGGTATCTTCAAGAAGAATTGTGCTTAGCCACTACAAATTGGTATGGTGTGACCCAGAACTTTATAGCTACGTTCCTATTTGAAAGTTAGTACCCCACAGTAGATTAGGCTTTACAAATTGTAAGATAGAAGGTCTTTGAGGAGGCACCTAACCCCCCTCTTGAACAATAAGAAGATGAATGGACTACGCCTCTTCAGCGGTTACAGGGGTGTTATAATACTAATGTTGATGGGGATGATGACCCTAGGAATGTGAACTTTTCAGAAATTGAAGGAAAAAGAGATACATAAAGGCCATGGATTGAATTACCTTTTGTTGGGCAGCCTATTAAAATTAAGAAGGTTAATATTGGAACAGAGCAAGCACCTAAGTTGGAAAAAGTTGGAGACTATTGGGATGATGCTACTATCAGTAAGATTACAGAACTATTGCATGAGTATCAGGACTTGTTTCCAACCAAGTTCACAGACATGAAGGGAATTAAAGGGCCCATGGGAGAAATGAAGATTCCTTTGAAAGAAGATGCAAGGCTTGTCAAGCAGAGGCCTTACAGACTGAATCCGAAGTACAAGCAAAAAGTTAAGACTAAATTAGATATAATTCTGGAAGAAGGAATTATAGAACTAGTTGAAGAATCTGAATGGATCAGCCCTATGGTGGTCCAAGATAAGAAGACATGAGAAATAAAAATATGTGTAGATATAAGGAAATTGAATGATGCATGTTTACATGATCCATTTCCTACACCTTTTACTAATGAAGTTCTAGATAATGTACGAGGACAAGAAGTTTATTCATTCACGGATGGATTTTTGGGCTATCACCAGATCAGAATTGCTGAGGACATACATAAGACTACATTTGCAACAAAATGGGGTTGTTTTCAGTGCACTGTGATGCCTTTTGGTTTGAAGAATGCACCAACCATCTTTTCCAAGTTGGTGGTTGAAGCATTTAAGGAATTTTTACATAAGTTTTTGGAGGCATACTTTGATGACTGGACCGTTTTTGGTCTATTGAAAGATCATATTGAATGTTTGAGATTAATGTTGGATAAGTGTAGGCAATGTCATATTGCCTTGAAATTGAAGAAGTGTATTTTCTTCTCACCTTTTGGAGTGTTGTTATGACACATTGTGTGTAAGCAGGGGTTGTTGGTAGATCCTTCCAAGATTGTTATCATTGTTGATCTACCTCCTCCTACTTCGGTTAGACAGTTGTGCACTACATTGGGACACACTGGATATTACAGAAAGTTTATTAAGGGTTACGCATAGATAACAACACCTATGGAGAAGCTATTAAAAAAGGATAGTAAGTTTCAATGGATAGAGGAATTCCAACAAAGATTCGACACATTAAAGTAGAAAATGATCACTGTTCTTATTTTGGTTTTTCTAGATTGGAGTAAGGAATTCCATGTTCATGTCGATGTTTCATCCATTGCATTAGGAGCAGTTTTAGCACAGCCAGGTGCAAGAGATATTGACCACCCTATAGCCTTTGCTAGCATGAATATTTCTACATCTGAAATGAATTATACTACCACTGAAAGAGAAGGCTTAACTATGGTATATGCATTGTAGAATATTAAACACTACTTGTTGGGAGGAAATTTTAAGATGTTTACTGATCATTGAAGTACTTAGTCAACAAGCCAGTGTTGGGGGGAAGAATATGCATATGGCTACTATTATTCCAGGAGTATGACTTTGAGATTGTGGTCAAGCCACGAAGAATGAATAAGGGACTTGACCACTTATCCAAGTTAGAACATGGGCATGAACCTACCAATTTGGATGATACACTACCAGATGCACAACTATTAGACATCGGGAAATTCGATGATCACTTCTCCGAGATAGTCCAGTTCCTCTCCACAGGAATGGTACCTTGCGAGTATACAATTATTCAGAAGAAACAGTTGGTAGTCCGCACTGCATATTTTCAACTTATAGTTGGACAATTATATAATATGGGACCAGATGAGATCTTGAGAAGATGTGTTATGGAGTCAGAAATACCATTGATTCTTGCAGAAGCACATGAAGGCATCGCAGGAGGACATTACACAGGGAAAGGAATAGTGCAGAAGGTTCTCATAGTTGGCCTCTGGTGGCCCACTTTACATAAGGATGCTAAGGAATACTAGAGAGCCTAGGATGTATGTCAAAGAGTAGGGAAGCCTTCTAAAAGGGATGATATGCATTTAACACCTCAATTAACTTTACAGGAATTTGAGAAATGGGCTAATGAATTTGTGGCACCTATCAACCCACCAAGAAAGTGCACAGGAGCTCAATATATCATCACTGCTATAGAGTATTTGACCAGATGGGCAGAAGCAAGAGAAGTTAAAGACTGTAGTGAAGCTACAGCTACGCGGTTCATATTTGATGATATCATAACCAGATTTGGATGCCCAAAGATCCTTATCAGTGATCAAGGCACACACTTCATTAACAAAAATATTGAATTCTTGACTTAGGAGTTCGAAGTTCACCATCAAAATATCACACCATATAACCCATAGGCAAATGGTATAGTCGAAGCTTTCAATAAGATTTTGGAGACAATGTTGACTAAGATTTGCAGTGTTAACAGAGATGATTGGGATTTGAGAATTCCAACAGTTTTATGAGCTTATCAAACTACCTACAAAAATTTAACATCGCAGACTCCCTTAAAGTTAGTTTATGGCCAGGAAGCAATGGTACCTATGGAATATTTGGTTCCTAGTTTAAGAATTGCAGCATTTACAGGTATGGATGACACCGACGTTGTTCAAGAGAGGCTTGTTGATCCGGATTTTATGAGCATAACGAAATGAATACTGATTATTAACAGGTGCTTAACACAAAATAACAGAGATACAATAAAACTAGTTTTCTATTCAATAAGGAAATAATCTGAAACTGTAAAATGCAACAGAAACAAGCTTGTTGGAATGGTGGCGGCTTATCTCTTAGAAGAGATGTGATGAATGTGCTCATTCATAAGAAGATGATTACAATGAGGCTTTGAAGGAATTTTTAAAATAAACAAGAATTCCAAAAACCTAACCCTAGGAGATGAAGCGCCAAAATTCATGTGGTCCCCGTTTGGGTAAGTTAGTTCATCAACTTCCCAGGGTCGTAACTTTTGCATACGATCTCTGTTTTAGGCGTATGATAGATTGTTGGAAAGGTATCGTTGAGGAGATTCATTTTGGGGGAAATATATAAGGAATGTTCATATTTCTCCCCATTTTCCCAAAAAACATCATTTAGGGCCTCAAAACGGCTCCGGAAGTGAAAAACTGCTAAAAATAGTAAATTACCAAAATTGCTAGAAAATTGTTTTGAGCGAGTTGGAAAAGGTGGGTGGCCACTGATATCCACATGGATCGATCCTCCCTCCTTAGGAATTAATGTTCTCCATTGCGTTGAGGTCCCCCATCATATGAGGAAATTTCTGCTTAATTTGGCCCTGGGTGAGCCACTTGCCTTGGTGCAGGAGTTGCCCTGCTTTGACGACTCGATAAAGATAGATCTTTTGTTGTTGAGTGCCCTTGATTTGTGTGTCCACAATATGATCACTAGATGCCTGTTGTATGCAGTCGAGGTTGAGCTATGTTGGTGTCAGTTGTTCTCCTACTTTTGAGGTGTCCAATAATGGTGGGAAATAAGGACGAAGGAGATCCACGTTGAACACTGGGTGCAGACCAAGGAAAGGAGGAATGTTGAGCTCAAAAGAATTATCCCCCATGGCCTTAGTGATGGTTTATGACCCATAATGGAGTGGGTGAAGCTTCCTATGGGTTCCTGTAAGGTGTTCTTTCTATAAGTGAAACCAAACTTTGTCACCCACCTAAAACTTATGTGGCACCCAATGTTAATCATGGCGCTGCTTGTACTTGTCATTGGACTTCTGTAGGATATCCTGAAACTGTTGGTGAATGTGTTGGATCTGCTCAATGAATCGGGTGGCTTTGTCAGTTTCAGTTGGGGCAGGAGATGAGTCGGTCGAGGTGACCGCAAGGGGAAGTGCAACATCTATGGGACCCAATGGTTGGAATCCAAACCCCACCTGAAAGGGGCTATGGCCAGTTGAGCTATGCAAGGCTCAGTTGTAGCTATGTTGGACATAGGGAAGGATCTCATCCCATGTGAGAGGGTTTTTGTAATTATACATGCAAAGGATATGCACAATCATTTGATTTATGACCTTGGTTTGGCCATCTGTCTAGGGGTGGAAGGCCATGGAATTGGTGAGCTTGGTGTCTAGCAGTGACTAGAGGCTCGACAAGAATGTGTTGAGAAATCGACTGTCCCGATCTAAGAAAATGGTTTGTGGGATTCCAAAATGTAGCCAGACTCATTCAAAGAAGAGCTTGGCAGTGGCCTCTGCTGTGATACTCTTCTTATAGGAAACCAGAATCACCATCTTAGAAAATGGATCAACAACCAAAAAAACACAGTCATTTCCCCGCTTGGTGGACAGGAGGCCCGACATGTAGTCCATTGAGATGGATTCCCATAGCCTGTGAGGAGTAGGAAGAGGGGTGTATAGGCCTTGTTTCTTAATGGTCAGTTTGGCAATAGCGTAGGCAGTGCAGAACCTGATATACTTGTTGACCTCCTGTCGAAGTTTCAGCTAGTAGAAATGTTTATGTAGCATCGCCACTATATTTTCGACGCTGAAGTGTCCCTCCACCTGACTGTAGTGGGATTCCTAGATCGGCTTTGCTTGTTTGCTTGATGGAACACATATATGGCCCAGATGACACAACAACCCATCCTGAAGATGGAAATTATCAACAACTACGTTTGCACCCAACATTTAGTAGGTGGTGGCAAAGTCTAGGTCTATCTTATAGATTTGGGGCCATCCATAGGTCTCATGTCCACAAGAGTATAGCACCATGGTGAGTTCCACGACTGGTGGTCTACTGAGGAAATCAATGACACGATTGGTGCGTCCTGTTTTGTACAAGTATGTGGACCACTTTTGATGGCGGTCATTCTGCAATTTTTCTTGTGTCTGCATGAACTGCAGTGGCTTATGATCAGTGTGGATGACTGTTTCCTTCCCAAGAATGTAATGTCTCCACTGGCGTCAGGCTTGCATAATGGAGTACATTTCTTTGTCATAAGTAGGGTACTTACGGACAACATATGATAGTGTCTCACTATGATAGGCCACAGGGTGGCCGTGTTGAGTGAGAACAGTGCCCACAACATAGTCTGAAGCATCTGTCTCGATCTCAAAGGGATTCTGCAGGTCCGGTAGTGAAAGTACTGGGGATGAGCACAAGCATTGCTTCAAATCACCGAACTCTTGTTGTTGGGACCATCCCCACACAAATTTCTCCTTACCACCATCCCTGGTTATTTTGTTGAGGGCCTATGTAATATGGGATAATCCCAACATGAACTTGCGGTAGAAATTGGCAAGGCCCAAGAAGCTACAAAGCTCAGTGAGTGTGGTTGGGGTTGTCCAGTCACAGATGACTTGGATCTTGGTTGGATCCACATGTACGCCATGCTGATAAATGATGTGTCCAAGGTAATGGACTCTATCCATGCCGAAGGAGAATTTTTCCAAGTTGGTGTATAGCTTGTATTGTCGCAGGGTGTGCAGAACCTGTTGAATATGCTGCAAGTGTTCGGCCCAAGTCTTGTTGTAAATGAGAATGTCATCCAGATACACCACTAAAAAAGTATTGGTGAATGGTCACAGGATATCTTCCATCATCCTCATGAAAGTGGCTGGAGAATTTGTCAAACCAAAGGGCATGACCAACCATTCAAAAAGTCCTTCCTTCTATTGGGACCTGGTGATAGCTAGAATTCAGATCAATCTTACTGAAGTATTTGGACCCCATGAGTTGATCAAGGAGGTCGTTGATTCAGAGAATCGAGTACTGGTTTCTGACTATGATTTTATTCAGAGCCTGGTAATCAATGTAGAGTCACCAGGTTCCATATTTCTTTTGTACCAGCATGATTGGGCTCCCGCAAGGTGATGAGTTGGGATGGATGTGCTCCTTGTGGAGCAGTTCTTGGATCTGTCACTTGATCTCCTCATTCTCTAATAGAGAGCGACGATAGACTAGCCCATTGGGTAGCATTGTGCTGAGGGTCAGATCGATGGGGTGCTTGACCTAGAAGTGCAGAGGTACCCCAGTAGGTGAGGAGAAGATGTTCGAGTATTCTTCCACGACCTTATCTACTTTCTTCTACTATGTGGAGAGGTCGGTCGCAGAGACCCTGGATGTAGCTGTGATATTTATCTTATTCTGAGAGAGAATCATGAAGAAGACAAACTTCCCTGTCTGAGAGATGAACTTCCTACATTTCTTAGTAGAGATCAAGGAAATAGCACGAGGTGGGACTGCCTTGGGTATCCTGTACAATTTCCTATTCAAAGTAATAATAACACTACGAGGCCTAGACTCATATACAACATGACATTTCAATAAATAAGGTTGGCCCAAAAGAACATCAAAAACTTTGAGAGGAAAAACATCACACAATACCTCATCTTTGAAGGGCTTGATGTCGTACGACAATCGACACTGTTGGCTGACGCGGAGGTCGCTTCCTTGGCAGAGCCATACAATGGTGTAGGTTTGTGGGTGCGGCATTGTCGACAGGGCCAGCCACTTGATGACCTCTGCTGATATGAGGTTCTTGTGGATAATGATATCAACAATGAAGTGCAGTGGGGTGCCTTTTACCCACATCTGTGAATGGAAGAGGCACTCTCCTTCTTCTGACTCATCTGGTTCACCAGGATGGAGCTTAGTAGTAGAAATGGTGGCACTGGGTTCCGCATCAATGATATGTCTTCCCCTTTCTGGTTCTAGCTCAGAGTTAGAACCCACATCTAATTCATAGGCCTTCACTTCGTCCACCAATGACTGCTTTGAGTGGCAGTCAGCATTGTTATGCCAAGGGCTCTTATGGAAGTCACACCACTTCCTAGTATCTTTCTTTGTTTTTCCAGTGTCCTTCTTTTCTTGCAGCTTGGACAAGTTGTCCTGATATTGTCCATATCTGCTCTATCCTTTGTTCTGTGGGTTGGGGTTTCCCTTTCCTAGATTTTGTTTTGAGGGGTTCCCAGGCCCAAATTGTCGCGTCTTTTGTTTAAGCTTTTGCTTGATTTTGACGGCATATCGGTAGGCCGCGCCCAAGGATGAGATGTCCAGAAATTCCATTTTGGTCTGGATGTATCTATGAAAAGCACCATGATACTTGAGCACCAAATGTCACTCTGAATCTTTGATACCCATCTTGGTGCGCAAGGTATGGAATATATTTGTGAAATATGGTACTGCTTGGTCTCTTTCTTTTCCCAGTGTGGTCCATTTGGTATACAAAGTGTCATAACATTCGAACGGGTATTATTGTTCCTTAATAGCATCCCTAAAGCATTCCTAGGTGGCTGTGACTGTAAATAACGAGGGTTCCTCTGTTTCCTTTTTCTCAAAGAAATTTTCCCACCAATCTTTGACATGGGGAATGACTTTGAGGAGCACAAAAGTAATCTTTTCTCTATTCGAAAAGTTATTGATATAAAAATACCCTTCTAGTAGATTCAACCACTTGTCTACAACATCTGCGTCTATCTAACCTTCAAATAAAGGAATATCGAAGTTTATTTTTACCTTTAAGGGGGTGGTGCCTCCGCTCAAAGAAGATGTGTCGCTTGTTGGTAGCTGCTGAAGCATTTGCGTGAAACTGTCCATCATCTTGTTCCTCTATTGTGTGAGGGCTTCCTCAATCAACAGTTTGAAAGGATCTCTTGTCTCGTCATATTTCTTTTCTCCTGCCATGAGATGTTGGTTGGGTGTGCGAGATATTTTGTCCTCAAAAGAAACAACATCGAGACCCAACTCTTTGTACTTCAACCTCGTTGGGGACATGCATTAAGATGACAAGGAGCAGACCGCTCTGATACCACTGATCCATATTTTATGAGAAGAATGAAATGACTACTGATTATTAGCAGGTTCTTAACAAAAAATAACAGAGATACAGTAAAACTGGTTTTCTATTCAATAAGGAAATAAGATGAAACTGTAAAATGCAGTGGAAAAAAGCTTGCTGGAATGGTGGTGGATTATCTCTTAGAAGAGATGTGACAGTTGCGCTCATTCACAAGAAGATGATTACAATGAGGCTCTAAAGGCCTTTTTAAAATAAACGGGAATGCAAAAAACCCTAGACATCCAAAAACCTAACCCTAGGAGATGAAGCACCAAAAGTCATGTGGGCCCCATTTGGGTAAGTTAGTGTTATCACTAAAATTTCATCTGCAAATGGTTACAAGAATCCAACATCTCCAAAAACCTATTAGTTCATCCATGTCCCAAAAATATATTTACAAAGGGATCAAAACTATACAACCAATTATAAAATCAGCATGCACTAAAGATACAAAGGAAGCGCGCGCACATGTGTCAGTCGAAAACGTTGGAAAAGCGCACATGCACCCGATGCATGACTGTGGACGCAAAAATCCGCACATACCTCAGAACTTCGCATTTATGATCTTGTTTGGCCTTCCACCCACTTCTGGTTCATCTCCCAAGTCGATTTGACACCCAAATTAGAGATGAATCCGAGTGGGGGGCTGGTTAAAGACCTAAGGGTGCCCTAAAGAGCCCCTTGTTCACACTAAAGACTGGTTGAGTAATGCCTCAAAGCTTTGCTATAAAAAGAGGCCATGGGTGCACTACATTTCCAAGAATTCATTTGTATTATTATGCTTCCTATATTCCCTTGGAGGATCCTCTTTCCTCATCAAGAGCATACAAGCATTATTTCATTGAGCTATTCACATCACCTCTTGAGTGAATGAGCTTTGGATTTCTTCACCATTTCCTTCTAGTTTTCTATTTGTAAGAAGAGCTCAATCTTTGGGGGTTCAAGAGCCCTCCCTTGGAGAAAGAGGGGACCCATAAGTCTCCCTTTCTCTTTGGTGTTTTCCCACTAATACAATCTATCCATTGGTGGCATTAATTGTGTTTCTTTTTTGTTTCTAATATCTCTATGCACTCTAGTTTAGTTTCTTTTATTATTTCTAGTTTAGTTGTTTGTTTATTTCTCATGCTTGATGTTTCTAACTCTTGCATTCATTGTTGTCTTGCCCAGATAACCCAACTGGGCTTGTAAGTGTCTTTATTTTTCTCATTTAGGTGACAAAAGAGACGCAACAGATTGGTGACTCCATTGGGGAAAGGTATCAATTTCCTCCCCATTTGGGTTGATTGAGCACTTCCTTTTTTATTATTTAACTTGCAAGAACTAGAACCAGCCCATGCCTACCTGCAAAAATCCAAATTCGAAGCTGAGATGAGATAATTTCATCCGAAATTTTCATCCCAACCATGTAACAGAAAGTGTGCGGATTTTGTGACCCATAGGCGCGTCTTCAGAGCACATGCACCAAAATATCTGTCTTTCTCAGCGCATTCTGTGCACCTATGCCAACATGTTGCTTTAGATTTGTGCATTGGCACCACATGCGCCTCTGTCTACTCTTTGACCTGCGCATCTGTCCAGAAAATCAAATATTGTAAGGGTTTTTGTGATCTGTTGAAGGCCCGTAGCCTTCTTAAGCTTGATTCCATGCAAATTGTAATATGCACCACACTTATATTCCCTCTCCACATGAAGGGTTAGTCAAAACATAGGCACTTGGGGGGTTAAAATCCATATTTATCCTCTTTTTTCTTTCATTTTTCCACATGGATGGCTTGCTTTGATTAAAGATAAGTTGGAATCATCTTATATCACATATAAAACTTGCATTGGGACCAGAAATTGGACATCAATCATTGAGTATGCTCTTCTGTCACGCCATAGAGCGATATTGAAAATCCGAAAAATGATTGAGGGAAAATTTCATCTCCCTTAAAAGACAAAATCTTTAGGAGAGGACAACAGCCCCCTCGGGACTCCTCTTAGTTTCTTTTTCAAACACATATTAAAATTGTAAGGGCCCATACATGCCCACATGCTACAAAGATAGGATAGTGTTGAATCTACTTTCTTAGATTAAATCACTAGGGAAATTTAAAGGTTTTGTAATGGGCCCATACATGCCCACATGTCCACAATCTAGGATAGTTTTGAAGCTTTCTTAGATTAAATCACACTAAGGAGTTAAAGGATTGGTAAGGACCCACATGTCCACATGCTAGTTCTCTAGGGACTTTAAAATTCAACAAGGTTGTACTAATAACATATAGTAACTTAGGTAATCAAGACTTGTAAGGACCACACGAAGTCCACATGCAGCAGGGTGACACCTAAATTATTACAAATTGGCACACTTTCACTTGTTCACACACAAAGTCACTAAATCACTCACATAGTTTCATCTAGAAATCGTGGAGGTTGAAGTAATTTTCCTCCAAAGGGATTCCGAAATACCCCACCCTTTTCTTGACGAGACTATCCAATCCCACTTAATTTCAACGAGATTGGTTCACACCCCCAATCTCTCAAACAACCACATCTAAAATATTTCTAAAAACTCACTAAATTTCCTCCACAGGAGGTGCCAAAAGAATTTTTTTAGTCTAGGTAGGATCTCGGGGATAGGCATCCAAATAACTCCTCGTTATCTGGTTCTCACATCTTCAAATAGTATAATTTGACAAATAGGGAACTTTTAAATCCTCCAAGTCAAGTGTTCCTACACCATAAGGTAGGGAGATATCCATGAAGGGTCGAAGGTTGAGGTTTGGTTGTTCTGTACATCCCCCCTTGAGGCACCCACCTCTTGGACGAGATCCAGCCCATGACCCATTTCTGAGGCCGAAAATATAAATGTCACACTTTGACCGAGGTACCTAGTGACCAAATTTTAGGACATATATCCAGGTGGAAATTGTGGGCTGCAATTGCACCTTGATCAGATTTTTTGTGTCTATTGGGGAATATCACCAGCTCTTTCAGGATATGCACCCTCTACCCCTCATTATAACGGATTACTTCATCCTTCACTAGTTCCTCTTCGAGTGGCTTCAGACCCCACTTTCGAGTGCTATTGGAAGGTCCAGTGCTATTTGAGAGGAAGGATGTTACGTCTTTTAGGACACGATCATTTGTTTTCTTTTTTCTCCCACGTGGAAAAAATCCACCTATCCACATATATGATTCTTTATCAATTGATTTATGTATGATTCTCTTGTGATTACATGCGATTGTCAAATATATTGTGAAGGTCCAAAAATCACAGCAAAGACTCTTATTCATTTATTACTCTCATCACCATTTGCACACATCCACTTAGCTAGTCAAACATCATAGGACACCCACAGAATCCCCGTCGTTCCAGATGCTTGCTAAATATCCCTCCTATTCTAGGGGGAATTCCTAGTCTTTCCAACTCATTGGCTCCACCTTCTCACACCCCTGTGAGTGCTACTGTCTTGGGATCAACTTTGCTTGGTTCCACTTTACTTGGATCCACTTCCCAAGGTAAACCATCCACTCGATCTCCTTTACATGGAAGCAGGGGGCAAACTTATTATCAAGGGGGGAGTACAGCCCCACCTAGCCCCCCTTACACGTTAGTTACACAAAACACTCACACCATGGCTAAAAATACTCCACCACCACCACCCCAGATGCCATACTTGGCTTCCCTTAACATACTGAATCTGACTAAGCTCACCAATGATCCTATATTGCATGACCCCACATGGCCTACCATGCCTACCAAAATCCCTTCAGACATCCCCAAGTTTGAAGGGAAAGCAGGAGACGACCCGACTAACCATATCATGACTTTCCACTTATGGTTCTCTTCAAAAAACATCATGGACGACTCCATCCACTTGAGGTTATTTCAATGCACACTCACTGGCCCATCAACCAAGTGGTATGTAGAAGAAAAATAGGGGTCCCATGTGACCTTTGAATCTTTGGCCAAAGACTTTTTGACCTTCTTTCAACTACCAATTCTTCATGAAAATTTCCTCGACCTACTCTCAGAGTTTAAACAAACCTCTTCCACACACATCGTTGACCACATTCACGAATGGTGTCGACGACGTAGTCTATGGAAAGCAAAAGCCACCAAGCAACAATGTCTCAATTGGTTTCTCAAATCACTTGTTCCCCTCCTTGCCAAGGATGTGGTCGCCACCTTCCCCCAGTTTGAAGAAGAATTCATTGGCAAGGCTCAACAGTTTGAACTCATTTATTCCCAGTCAAGATACTTATACACAGTACTACTTGACACCCCGAGGCCCATACCATTTGGCCAGGACATGTTGGATTACTAAGAGGGGGGGTGAATCAGTAATAGCATAATTATAATCCTTTTTCTTCAAATGTTATATCAATGTATAATTATCATCCAATAATGAGCATTAAGAAATAAACAATCACACACATACACAGTACACCATTGTTTTACGTGGAAACCCAAATTGGGAGAAAACCATGGAATGATTTTTCTTATATGTCTTGAAGAATTACATTCATTGCAAGGACCAACTTCCTTTGTTTTCCAGCTATAACTGGAAGGAGGCTCCAACCCCCTAGGTTCTCAGGCTACAACCTAAGGGAAGCTCCAACTCCCCAATTCTCTGGCTATAACCAGAAGAAGGACACAACCCCCTATGTTCTCTGGATACAACCGAAAGGTGGCTACAACCACCCGTCCTTGCCCCATCCAACCGCCCTGAAGTAGAAGTAGAATGATGGAACCACTGTAACACTATCACTGTGAGATATACCACTGTAAACCTGTACCAATAAATCTGAACCATGCATCAACCTATACCTCAACCTGTAATCAACTTGTACCATAAACATGTGCATCAACCATGCACCAACTTGTACCAAACAACCTGTAATCAACCTGTACCATAAAAAAGTGCATCCAACCATGTACCAAGTATGTACCAATCATGTGTCA
>SNQJ01S0139980.1:11890-25131 GCA_010110895.2 Picea sitchensis | reverse complement strand
GTTTCCATGGATTTCATCACAGGGTTACCAAAGTCTGAAGGAAAGAGTGTCATCATGGTGATTTTTGATAGACTGACCAAGTATGCACACTTTTGTGCACTCTCTCATCCCTTCAAAGATAGTACAGTTTCCACCACATTCATGGAGACAGTTCAAAGGCTACATGGCAGCCCAAATATTATTGTAAGTGACAGAGATCCCATATTCACTGGACATTTTTGGACATAATTATTTTCTTGTTTGGGTACTAAATTGGCTCATAGCTCATCCTGTCATCCTCAATCTGATGGACAAACCGAGATAATGAACAAATGTTTGGAAGGATACCTTCATTTCTTTGTCTCTGATAAACAAACACAATGGTTCAAATGGTTACCCTTGGCATAATGGTGGTATAACACTTCCTTTCATACTGCAACAAAAATGACACCATTTATGGAACTCTATGGATAGCACCCTCCTTCCATCACTTCTTCTCTCAAATAAAAATCTAAGGTTCAAGCAGTGGAAGATCACATCGAGCATCAAAAATAATTTCTCCAAATACTAAAGGACAACTTGACCATGGCACAAAATCACATGAAACAACAAGTAGATCAACATCTTAGTGAAATAAGTTTTGAAGTAGGGGATTGGGTGTTTTTAAGACTACAACCATACAAATGGATGTCCCTCAAGCAAGTTAAGAAGGATAATAAATTATCACAAAAGTACTATGGCCCTTATAAGGTGTTTCAAAAGAATGGTACTATGGAATACAAATTGGGGNNGCTGAGGAATAGATCCATTTCAGAGTATCTCATTAAATGGAGGTAACTACCTGCTAAAGATTCCACTTGGGAAGATGAGTCTTTTATACAAAAGCATCCAGAGTTACTCAAGCATTGTGAACAACACTTGTCTCAAGGGGAGGGGCATGTTAAGCCCTAAATAGTGGCTCATTACCCCTTAATTGAGGCATATTACATTAGTAATGTTATTTTATTTATGTCATCTTTAGTCCATTAGCTGTAATTATACCTCCTAGTCTCCTATATATATACACCAAGGAGACATTTTCATTTGGAATCATCTTGTAATTGAAAATTTATGTGGGCATAAGGAGGTTTCCCCCTCAGAGAGGCTTATTATCTGAATTTCTCTCTTTTTCAAGGCATTGAGTACTTATTCTGAGCTTTTTCTATGTTATATTGATATTTGGTTCGTAACATTACTTCCCCATCGAGGATTTGAACAAACAACCTCATCCACACATCTGCATAGTCAATGTTAAAGTTGTCTACAAAGCTGCAAAAGGATACCATATGTTCCTCAGCTATGACATCCCCTTCCCCATTATATCTTGGTAAATGTTTCATGTAATCTATGGCTTCGAGTGCATGTAAGCCTACAAGAAACACTAGGGGTGCATATCTGGAAACAATTATGACATCCATCCTATTAGCAACCATTGTTTGGGTGATAGGGATTTGAAGATTGATTGGAGATACAGGGGTGGACCCTGGATTGGATGATGAAGTAGAGGCATGAGTTAAAGGTGTCTGCGGTTCCTTGGAATTGTGATTCCCAGGGCTAGAAAATTCAAGCTGCTTGTGATAATGAAGAACAATAGATTCTTGAGGTGCAGCTTTACCCTTGAGGGGCGAGGTATATATCTGAGCTAAGTTGGATTTTCTTAGTTGTATTTCTGGATCAGAGACTACTGTGTCCTTCTAAGGGTTAGGATGAACCTCAGTGGCTATGGTGTGCTCATATTTGGATTTCTTGAGTCCTTTTCTGGGAGCCAGTATTTTGTTTTTGATGTTTACTCAGTGGAGTCGCCAGGTGAAAGATGGAAGTCTAAAAGTGTTTGATCATTGTTCACCATCAAAAGTTAGATATGATCATTTTCGTTCTCCCAAAGAAATATTGCTTCGTTAATCCGTTCCCTGGAAAGAACACCAGAAGATGTTGGTCCTAAAGTCTGCACCTGACTGCTAAAGGGAAGAGCTAGGCCACCTCAAGTTATGAATGGTTGGTTTTTTTATTTATGGGTTAGTTAGAGGGTTGGTTTACAAAGACATGCGCATGGTTGGGTTGGCCAAATGAGATGGACAAGGGTCCTCCTTGGCTGGTGGCACACTAAGGACAAACAAGTGAGACAATAAAGGTAAGAAACAAAGAAAAACAACAAACCATTCAATGAACAATCTCCTGCTAGACGTTTAAGTCTTAAAATGTCATTTCAAGCATTAAACATGTACCAAAACACAATTATTCCCACATGTTGCAACAAAAAAAAGTATTCATCAAAGCATAGTTGTTATCACAGGTTGCATATTAATAAATAAAAGTTATACAATAGCTGAAGGAAAAGAGATGTA
The DNA here is from genome assembly GCA_010110895.2 of Picea sitchensis. Classification (NCBI taxonomy): domain Eukaryota; kingdom Viridiplantae; phylum Streptophyta; class Pinopsida; order Pinales; family Pinaceae; genus Picea; species Picea sitchensis. The sequence goes on along the minus strand of SNQJ01S0139980.1, from coordinate 22,768 downwards.
CTTCGCACAAATCAAAACTATATTCAAGATAAGAGAAACACATACAAATTTGGACACAAACACACTGTCATCAATAGTATCTTCACCACGTAGAGAGCTTTAATCCATGCACATAACAGGTACAACCAGTTGTTGTATTGATCTTTTCCTCCCAAAAACCGAACCCCTCTAACATACAAAATATGCCTATTTATCACAATTGTGGAGGCCCTCGACCAGTGTGGAACTTAGGCTTAGCTCTACACATCGGCTGTAAAAAAACTTATTAACTTAACTAAAACACACTGCTGGAGTATGTTAATGAATACTCCGAACTTGACTTAAAAAAAAAGGAGTGGTTCATATCACACAAAAAATACCACTTATTATGCTTGAATTTAAAAGAGTTTCACAATTAAATAACTAAAAACTGCTACTTAGCAATGAAATTAGACTGATGTGTATGCTGGAGTGAACTGATATTTGACAGAAATTGACCAGGAGTAACATAACTGAGTTATGTATTGATCATTGACATGCATGCGTGTTGTTGGAGGCCACTAGAGATAGCTGGATATGTTGGCAGTGTTTTTTCCCTACTTATCCCATGGAGGAAAGAAGTAATTCATCTCACATTTTATGGAGTCTCTGATATTATTTCTACAATTTGGATGTGTAGTTTCCCCAATTCTGGTTTGGCACCCCTTTTTAAACATTTCAAAATGTGTAATAAATGTGCGTGAGCCACTTTTGAAATCTAACGTTCAAGGGCTTTGGAGCACAGGATATTCATATCTCTCGGAGGCTCGGAATCCCATAGTCATTAACCACCAATTATTGTTAATTAACTCGGGATTTATCCTTAAACATTTGGTGTTTCGACACTTCAACAATTTGGGGGTTCAGGAGTTGTGAATGTTGATTTTGAGAATATCTCAGAGTCACAATGATGCAGAGTGACGTGGAAGTTAGATACCCACTTCAGTTATTTAGGGCTCTGACACTTTGGGGCTCCGACACTTCGGAGGTTTAGAGAACTATGCTCTCTTTGAGTTGAAATCCCCTAGAGTGCAATCTCCTGGAGTTAAGTGGTGGCCTGATGTCATATCGTTGACATGTCATAGAAAGAAGGGTGACACATGTCACTTGAAATAGTACATATGACAGACCCAAATATGCTTCCAATGAATTTCATGTTTCATGATAGGAGAGTGCCACGCGTTATGATAGAAGAGTTCCACACGTCTCAACTGATGGATTCCATGTGTCCCGGGCTCTTCGAGGTTTGGGAGTTCTTGAATGAAAAGTCTAGATGCCTCCTGGAGGGCCGAACTCGCGAAGTGATTAGCCAATTCTTATCACTAATGAACCTGGGATTAAGCCATGTTTAACATATGGTGTTTTGATACTTTGGAAATTCAGGGGTTCGAGATTTTTTGACGAAGATGAGCTCAAATGTTTCAACATTCGAGAGTTTTCGATAAAGATGAGCTTGGACATTTCAACGCTGAAGTCGCAGAGTGGAGTTTTTGTAACTCTGTGATTAAACCTCATGCCTTTCTGGAACCCTGAATATACGAGAGTCATTGATCTGATCGACCTATTGGATCTTTACCGTTGAAAATTTAACCTGTCTGTTCTCACAATCTGAGCCTGAAAATGACTGCTCTGAATTGCTGCGTTTTGTTCACGGGCATTCCTTGTGCATAGAAAAAGGATTGGTTGACTTGCTGTGAGCTCAATCAATGCCAACACGATGACAAGTATTCCAAACCAAATCACGACATGTAATTATCCTTCAATAAAAATAGAAACAATATGTGCAAAGACTCAATCAAGAAAGAAAACGATAGAAACCAAGTCATTTAGAGAGGGAAATTGACTCAACCAACTAGAAGGGGAATGGTTTTCAATAAGGTATAGGGAAAATGAGGCAGGATGAGTAGGGGTGCAGACTTAGGTCTCAAAAATATGAAAGGAAGTGTTATACCACCATTCTGCCAAGGGTAACCATTTGAACCATTGTGTTTGTTTATCAAAGACAAAGCAACAAAGGTAGCCTTCCATACACTTGTTCACTATCTCGGTTTGTCTATGAGATTGAGGATGATAGGATGAACTATGAGCCAAATGAGTACCCAAAAAAGAAATCAATTTTGTCTAAAAATGTCCAGTGAATATGGGATCTCTGTCACTTACAATAATCTTTGGGCTTCCATGTAGCTTTTGAACTGTCTCCATGAATGCGTTGGAAACTGTACTGGATTTGAAAGGATGAGAGAGTACACAAAAGTGTGAATACTTGGTTATTGTATCAACAATCACCATGATAACACTCTTTACTTCAGACTTTGGTAACCCTGTGATGAAATCCATGGAAACCTCCTCCCAACGCTGACTTGGGATGGCTAATGGTTGTAAAATACCTGGGGTATTAATTGTTTCCACCTTATTTTGTTGGCAAACCAAACATTCTGTCACAAACCTTTTAACATCAGTTTTAAGGTCATCCCAAAAAAAATTCTTCTTGACCCTATGGTAGGTTTTAAAAAATCCCAAGTGCCCTCCTACTGGAGAGGTTTGCAATTCCAATAGTACCTTTTGTTTGAGATGGGAGTTCTTACATAAATATAAGCAATCTTTGTACCATAGTGAAATTTTTTTCCATGTAAATGTATCTGATAAACTGGAATCCTATTGCAACCTTTGAATGAAAGTTCACACATTTTCGTCATTCTTCCATTCATCCCTTGCTTCTATTATCCAGTTGGGTTGGATGATAGAGATAGCATATAGAAATGCCTCAACATATTCATCCTTTATTGAGAGTGCATATGCCACAACATTTTTCTTCCCTTTTTTATGGATGATTTCAAAATCATAACCCATTATATTGGTCACCCATTTTTGTTGTTCTTTTGAGGATAGTCTTTGTTTCAAGAAGTATTTAAGACTATCATGATCTGTTTTGACCTTGAAGTGCCTACCTATTAGGTAAGGGCACCATTTCTTCAATGCATGTAGTATTTCCATCATTTCATTCTCATAAATGGGTTTGTGTAAGTCCTTTCTCTTGAGTGGATGACTTTCAAAAGAAAGGGGACTTCCTTCTTGCATTAGAACAACATCAATGCAATTTCATGAGGCATCACATTTCACAATAAAGGTTTTTGTGAAGTCTAGTGTGGTCAAGACAAGAGCTTTGCACATTGCCTCTTTAAGTTGTTCAAAATATTGATTTTCCTCTGGGGTCGATGACAATGCATCCTTCTTATTTAATGTCATTAAAGGTGCTACTATTCTTCCATAGTTTTGAACAAACTTGCAGTAGTAACCCGTCAAACACAAAAATCCTCTAAGATTCTTCAATGTTTTGGGAATCATCCAGTCCATCATGGCCTTAAACTTGTTAGGGTCTACCTTGAAACCTTCATGAGATACAATATGATCCAAATACTCTACCTCCTTCACCCCAAAGAAACACTTGGATAGTTTGGCATATAGTTGTTCCTCCTAAGTTAGTAGTTGTATCACCTTGTCAACATGTTGCACATGATCCTCCCAAGACTTTCTATAGAATAGTATATCATCGAAAAATGATAACACAAATTTTCAAAGGAAGGGATTGAAAATGGAATTCATCAACCCTTGGAATGTGGAAGGTTCATTCATAAGGCCAAAAGGCATGACCAAAAATTCATAATGGCCTTCATGAGTTCGGAATGTTGTTTTTGGGATATCTTCTTCCTTCATTCTAATATGATGATACCCTGAATGAGATCCAAATTTGTGAAATAGATTTATCCGTGTAGTTCATCTAACAATTCATCAATGACGAGAATGGGAAAATTATCTTTAATAATGATCTTGTTGAGCTCTCTATAATATGGAAAGATACACCACGAGCCCTCTTTCTTGAGTACCATTACCATCAGTGAAAAGTAAGAACTTTGGCTAGGTCTAATAATGCTAGCCTCTAACATTTCTTCAACCATACATTCAATTTCACTCTTCTGGGCATACGGGTATCTGTAAGGCCTGATGTTAGGAGGAACACTCCCAGGAATTAGGTGAATAGCATGATCATGATTTCGAGTGGGTGGAAGACCTTTGAGAATATCTTCAAATACTTTGGAATGCTTATCAATGATCCCTTGGAGATCTAGGGGAATATATGGCTTAGATGTTTGAAAATCTAGTGAGCATAGTTGTATAATTACACCCTGATGCCCCTTTTTCAATAATTTTGTCATGCCATTAGATATTATCACCTTCCTGGGTTTCCATGTAATACCCCTTAACTCAATTTATTTTCCTTCCAATGAAAATTTCATGAAAAGTTCTTGAAAATTAAAATCCACTGTTCCCAATGATTATAACCATTGGACTCCTAGTACGACATCAACACCACCCATGGGTATATCAATCATTGGACCATTCATTACATATTCCCCCATAGTAAGATTGATCTTATTGCATTTTCCTGATCAATTGATAGTGCCTCCATCTGCAATCATTACTTGAAACTCTAGCACTGTATATATAAAGCAATTGAGAGCTTTGACTAATTTATAGTGAATGAAATTATGAGTACTACCAGAATCAATTAGTACTATTACCTTTTTCTTTTTGATATATCCTTCAATATTGAGGGTTTGAGGAGTGCTAATTCTAGCCAATGCATTACATGATATCATGGGAGTCAACTCTTCAGTAGAAATCTATTCTACATTTTCATCTTGAGATGGTTCTTGTTCTTTTTCTTGTTCTTCTTCCTCGTCACAATCTATGTAGAATAATTTATTCTCACCACACTTATGTCCCTTACTATACTTTTTGTCACAATTAAAGCACAAACCTTTTTCTTTTCTTTCCTCCAATTGTTGAGGTGTCAACCTTGTAGGTTGAGGTGTTTTAGAAGAAGGAACATTATTCTCTCGATAGATGTTAGGAGTGGTCCTTCTAGTAGCCATAGCCATATTTTTACTTTAAACATTTGTCGCCACCCTGAATGCATTCTCTAATGATTTGGGTTCCCAAAGGCGCACCTCATGTTGAATGTTATCCTTTAAAGTTCCCATGAATACAACAATCAGGTGCTCATCTAGAATATTCGTTACCTTTATATTCAATGTTTGGAAGTTCTCAATGTGCTCTGCAAATGAACCCTTTTGCTTGAGATTTATCAATTGGCTAAATAAGGTATTACTCCTTGTATCTTGATAGTGTGCTATCATTTCTTCCGTGAACATTTTCCAAGTGACGAGTGATTTGTGAGAAAAAATTCTTCGATACCACAAAAATTGATTGGGTTATAAATATAAAGAAGAAATTCATATCTTCTGTGTATGTGGAAAATAATGTAGAACAAAGAATTTCTCCATCTGAAGTATCCATGTGATTGGATCCTTGCCATCAAACTTCCTCATATCGATCTTAGGAAAGTGATTGGTCTTCAACCCAAAGTTGGAGTTTCTCGAGTCTTGATTCATCTTCCTTGTATCCTCATCATGAATTTCATGGGATAAATTTTCACTTTCAGGTGTCCCCTCTATTAGGAAATTTTTCAATCCTTCCATGATCTCCCTTTTTAAACCATACATATTATTATCCATTATTGCCTCCAATTTAGCTTTAGTTGAATCCATCATCCCTTGTATTTCATCTTTTGTTACTGTCTTTTTTGGTAAATCATTTACTTCCCTGCACATTTCTTCACCTTCATCAAGAGTCCAAGTAGGATTGTATGTAGGCTTATTTGGTGTATAAGTTCCCTTTTTTGGTGGCATTTTTTCCAAGTATCACTTTTAAACCTTGATTTCAAGGTGGTTATGCTAGACGATATTTATTTTGCTGTATCTCCAAAATTTTGTCCCTTCTGGGTCTAGAAATTTCTTTTTATAGTTCTTTGATACGTCTTCTCTACAATGCCATAGGTCTGATCAAAATTGGATGTGCCAAGTGGAAGTTATGGTAACTTCCCCAGACCTTGCTGATTTTTGTCCCTTCCAAGAGAGCGTACTTGTAAAGCGTGCCAAGAGCACAATATATGATATTTGATTCTGAAACTTTTACCAGAAATACTACAGAATGTCCACTATCCAATGCAACTAGTCTCACTAAATGTTGATACTCACTGAAGAAGATATCACTTTTTTATCCAGAAGACCTGTTTGAGACTAGTTAATATGACTAGTTAGACACCCTATCTTGCACAGGGTGTATATACAAAATTAGGATGACCCATAAGCTAATTTTTTTATCATAGCTACCTTGATAATTTATATGAATATCCTATAGGTTTTAGGGTCTGAAACATTACAAAAATTGTTTTATAGTGAAAATTCAATGATGAATAGATTCATGATGATTCCATAACCATATATTACAAAAGATATATCTTTGAAAGTATAATGCCTCGAGAGATGAAATTTGAACCCCAAGTACCTTGATCCGTATAATAAATATGATCCAAGGGGTTCCTTCTGAAACAACATAGAAAAAAAATATATTGAAAATTACAAGGTGTCTCAGATGTAGCAACAAAACCCCAAGACCTCGAGCTTTGATACCAAATGTTATGAACCAAATATCAAAATAGTATAAAAAAACCTCAAAATAAGTACTCAACACCTTGAAAAAGAGATAATTTTAGATAATGATCCTCTTCTAGAGGGAAACCTCCTTATACACCACATAAATTTCCAAATACAAGATGATTCCAAATGAAAATGACCCTTGATATATATAGGAGACTAGGAGGTACACTTACAACTAATGGACCCAAGCCAACATAAATAAAATAATATTACTAATGTAGTATGCCCAAATTAAGGGGTAATTTGCCATTATTTAGGGCTCAACAAGAATTTGCCTCACATTCAAAGATGAGAGATATATCAGATGTTGGAAAGGAGGCAAAAAATGCAATTGGAGAAAATTTAGAATCAACTTTTTATGGTATTAATGTCGATTTGAACAGTCAGAGAGATGAAGCCAATTATTGAGCCAATTTTGTTTACACAACATATGAGGAGATAGATTCCATGTCCATAGAATATATATAGGAGTATGAAAAAAATTTCCGCAATGGTTGGAAGGAGTTAATTCAGAATGATGAACCAAACATTGGATTGGTATTTGTTACAGTTAGTAAATTTTTATTGCATTTGAGGATAGTTTTCTTGTAGTTCTAGATCTAGATACATATCATTGTATCTTTAGAAAAAATTGATTTGTTATTGTCATTAATTGCAGTTTGGTCATATGCTAAAGGAATCTTCAGTAAATAGGGGACTTGATTTATCAAGTTTAAATTTGGATGGGTTGAATCATGTATGTGTTTAAAAATATACATATATGAGAACTTCAGTTGTCCAATCTTCACACCTTGTTGAAGAATCAATATACACTAAATTTATGTTTTTGTATTAATGTGAACACATTGAACTATAAAATTCTTAGTTGCGTTGTTCACAGATTCTCATTCTGTCTCCCACTACTTTGGCAGGCTTGCCACAATTCTCATTGGGAGAGTTTGAAGAGGGTGGGAGTTCATAGATATAATTGCATGTTGAAAACACATTTAGTTATATGAAAATTGCAATGTCATTTAAATTATTAATTTAAAAGAAAAGTGTCTTACAATATATAATTTATTGAATCTCAGGGTCTGGTGGGTAAGACTATGACTCAACCGACTATGGGAATGCCATACTCTTGTGAGGTTGATGATATTGAGGTTGGAACATTACAATTATTACATGTTTCAAAATTTAAAACTACAATTTAATGTGTTAAAATAATTTCATTTTAATTTTCAAATGTACAAATTTCAAAGGTGTTATAGGGAAATGTGGAGAAGAGAGTGCTTGATATTGTGCTTGAATAGAATGTGGAGAAGAGAATGCCAGAGACTGGGATTGAGGAGGATGCATCCATACCTAAGAAGGATGTGTCTATTCATGGTGATGCTTAAATGTATGTACATTGCACATTTGTGAGTTTTAATTTGTTTTTATGTTGGGATTTTAATATATAAGTTTTCAATCTTATTTGTGTTAAACATGCTTATTTGTTTTTTGACTTTTTTCAAATTTTTTAGTTACATTACAGATTGCACTTGATGCATAACTTCTCTTCTAATTTTTTCCCTTTCGAATAATGCAATGTGTACAATATAACTTTTCGAGTCCCCTTCCTTTACATCAATGGTTTAGAATATGTACTTAAGATTTAGACAAAAATACATTTACTAGATCAAGTTAGTATTGTTGAGATTTCACATCAATCTACAATTGTTTGATGCTTTAGTTTAATATATGCTTTAGTTGAAAAATAAAAACAAGATATATATACCTATTCCTCCACGTGAATTGTTTATCTAATATATAGCTACGAATTCTAGACACAAATACGTGTACTATCTTGTATTGTCCTTACTATTGTTGCTTGCAGAACATATTACAACTTTGAGGCTTTACTCAGTAGTTGAAATATGTACTTGTATCAAAATTGAAGATTTGTTTGATCAACTTTTTAATTAATCCTTTTTTATTCATAGAAGGGTTACTCCACCAGTGTCTATATAACTTTTCAACGCTTCGATCAATCATTTTGAAATATAAAAATCCTATATAAGTTTATCATATTCTAAAATGTTATATCTTTGAAGGGAAAGAATGGGGAAGGTTCAACCTCCCCTTATTTCTTTGGGTATATTGTCAAACTCTTCACTAGTTTCTTACCAAGCATGAACTCGCTCTTCTAGATTTAAAAATATGTTAGATACACTTGTAATTAAGTTTATATTATGAGAATGAACTAACTTTTCTAGATTTAAAAATATGCTAGATACATTCAATATTATTTATGTTTATATCATGATGCAGGTAATTTTGAAATCTAGCATTTGATTATATGAGAACATAATCTATCCCACATCAGAAAGAGGGAAGATTCTAAATTTTCACTTGGATTTAAAAATATGTTAGATACATGAACTTATTTAAGTTTAGATCATGAGCATTAACTAAAACGATTCTATATTAAAAATTATGCTTACATGATCTTATTTATGTTTAAACTTTAGATCACGATGATTCTAAATTTTCTTGGATTTCAAAATATGCTAGATACATGATCTTATTTAAGTTTAGATCATGTGTGTGAACTAGAACTATTCTAGATTTTAAAATATCCTTACATGATATTATTCATGATCTTATTTATGTTTAAACTTTAGATCATGATGCAAGTAATTTTGAACTTGATCATTTGATTATATGCGAACATACTCTATCCAACATGATAAAAGGGGAAGATTCTAAATTTTATTCGATTGCATTCCTTGCCTTCTTGTCCAAGAATGGCTTAATATGGAGATTTGATGTTTCTGCATACAACAAAGTGAATTCCTTCTTGGGGTATTGTCAAACTCTTAACTACCTGCTTACTAACCATAAACCAACATTTCTAGATTTACAAATAAGCTATGTACACATGATCTCACTTATGTTTAGATCATGATGCATACATATTTCAAAGAGCATTTGATTATATGTAATTTGAATACATCCCATGTAGAATGGAAAGATTTATGGTTTTTGAAGAATGAATTAAGATATGTCCAAATTTGTATTTTCTGCATGTACATATAATTGAATTCATTATTGTGGTATTAATAAATTTTGAACAACAATTGCTTATCTATATCACACCAACATTTTTCTTTAAAAATATGCATGTATATATGGTCAAGTACTTATCTTTAGATCATGATGTACATACATTTTTGAAAGAGCATTTGATTACATGACAATATCTATTCCACCACAAAAAGATGAGATAAGTATTTTCATGGAAGAATGACTTAATATGGAGATTTGTGAACTTTCATTGATAAGTATTTTCCTGGAAGAATGACTTAATATGAAGATTTGTAAATTTTCATTTGAAAGAGACTTTGATTATATGAGAACATCTATTCCACCGTAGAAAGAGGAGATACACATTTTCCTGGAAGAATGGATTAATATGGAGATTTGTGAACTTTCTACATACACAAGTGAATTCATTTTCAGGGTATTATCTAACTCTGAACACTAAAATTGGTTACCAAGCACACCATTTTTCTCTTTAAAAAATGTTAGATATGATCTTACTTTGTTTATATTAGGTAGGCAATTTTGAAAGAGCATTTGGTTATAAAATGAGTAGAAAAAAGTTAAATATTTATGAAAGAATGGCTTAATATGGAGAGTAATTGTTTTGGAAGTTTGGGAACTTCGTGATGTAAGTTTGGTTAAAAACAAAAACAAAAAAGTAGAATAAAAAGAGAGAAATAATCTTAGACCTGTGGAACTCCGGTTGGGTATGTTATTATTTCTCACATGGTTATGTTATTCGTGATGATCTACTTGGGTATGTTATTCTTGCTCACATGGTTATGTTATTCTTTCTCTTTTTTTGTTTTTTTGTACTGGCAGAATCGACAACTTGGGCGGTTCTCGTACTCGTGTGACATGAGGTTGATTATCGTCTGCTACCACTATAACCTCTAGGTGCATCCACACAACCCGCAAGCATGGGGCACGTGTAATCGGGGTGAGAATCAAACTTGAGACCTCCTTTACATATTTCCTTCCATTTACACGACACTTGCCAATCAGTCTACACCCTTACAGGCGTTTATTTAATAAAGTTAAATATATTTAAAATATTTTCTAATAAAGTATATGCTAATATGTGTTATTGGTTTTTCTTTTTATTGTTGCAGTGATGTTTACATTCTTGGTGGAAAAAGAGCATGAATGTTTGAAGATGAAACTTCAACACCTTTGGTATGTCAATTTTGTTTGAAGCACAATTTGTTTTCATTATCTAAATATCATTTTAGAG
>SNQJ01S0139980.1:0-11850 GCA_010110895.2 Picea sitchensis | reverse complement strand
TTTTCCGGGTATGAAGAGATCTATGTCAGTGATGGCTTAGAGTTGAATTTTGGAGTTAAATGTTAATTGTCTCTTAGTTTTTGTTATTAGGCTAAAATTCCTTTGGAACCTATGTATTTGACTGTGTAGCTACTTTAACTATGCTTATATATATATATATATATATATATATATATAACTCAAAATATCAATTTATTGTTTGATCTTTGATTTTTATAAATGATTTATATTGTTTATGATGGTGAAAGGGAAATTTATGTTCTATGATAATGTGCTTAAATTAAAAATGATTTATTTTAACAATAAATATTTAGTTATGTTTTATTGACCATTTTCCATTTTGCTGTATTTTGTTGTTATTATGTTTTTACATAATTCTATCTTTTGTGGAGACAAAATTTATTATTTAATAGTAAATTCATTTTGTGTCTAGTTTTATGGATTATTCAACAATGTTTAATTTTTTTTATTGTTAAGTACATTACATTATGTTTTTGCGTAATCGGTCTTTTGTGGAGAATTGTAAATTTATTTCCTGTTTAGTTTTACAGGACTATTCAACAATGTTTAAATATTTATTGTCATAAGCATTGAACTTTGTAAAGTTTGTAGGTTTGGAAATTTGGATATGTTAATAATTTTTTCATATATTATTTTGAAGTATATCAAAAGTATTGAAAATGACATTATTTAGATTAATACAATTTAATCAACTTCGAATCAACATTAAAGAAAAAACAGTAAATTGATAGAGTAACACAATGTAATCAAAATTAAAGATAGATTATCATACTCAATCATATTAAAATTGAAAAACTTGAACATGATCTATTTAGTTAAATATCATTAAATTTCGTTGAATATTTAACATAAGTTCATTGAATATTTAATAGATGAAGTGTTAAGAACACAAGTGAAAAATTTCAAAGAGGTCTTAAGTTTAAAGTACATAGATACTATTTAGTTAAATATCATTAAATTTAATTGAATATTTAACACAAGTTCATTGAATATTTAATAGATGAAGTGTTAAGAACATAAGTGAAAATTTTCAAAAAGGTGTTAAGTTTAAAGTACATAGATACTAAACAAATTTTAAATCACAACTAAATGTAAAATATTATTTGTTAAATGAAATTTATAATGGAAATTTAATTTACATACTAATCATAAATCTCAAAGTTAAAAATAAAAAATATTTTTAAGTTTATTATAAATTAAAAAAAATTGATACCAAAACTTAAATTAGGAATATTACATTGGAATGTAATGAGATGGACTATTTTTAAAACATTATGAGAAGTTCAAGGGAACAATGAAAACCACCTTTTTGGTTCCATATATGTACATAGACATCAAGGTCCAATGTGAATCCTTTTGTACCAATACAAATCAATATATGGATATTGAACTTACATTGGAACTATGAGATGGGATGTTCTTAAAACATTGTGAGAATGATGCAGACCCCCTCCCTCACCTGGGGTCTACATGACCTACCATTCCAGGATCATTAAAATCGGGATCTGAATTATCTTTTTAGGCTTTGTTGAGCCCCCAAAATCCTTTACACAAGTCCTTAAACTCCTAAGGCACAGGTTCCTCAAAAACCCGCAGGCTCTTACTAAGCCCTTTCTGCTTTGAAACAATTTTGGGCCCCTAGCCCTCTTTCTCAGGCCAACCCCCCATATGACCAAGGGATGTGACCAGGCACTAGTCAATAGCACGCTATTTCGGTGCCTCGACGATTTCTCCAAGCTCATTTATTTTAAAAATTTGAAACCGGCCTTAGCCCCTTTTCCTTCGACGACAATAGCATGTGACCGTGGGCTGTGACCGAGCACCAAGACAAAGGGCACTAATTCAGGCTTCACCCTTCAGTGATTTCATCTCCATTCCAACGGATACAACACATGCAAACTGTCAAACACTAGGCAACAAGATCAACAACTTTTAGCAAATTATTGAGATAAACGAATCATATTTTATTTGTTTGGGATTCAACAATTTTTGGTTGCGCCCAACATACACACAAAACTTGCAGATCGTCGATCGCCAAAAAGGGGAAGATCAGATGACTCTTATATTCCCACCAAATCGACGAATCACAACACTTCAGTGATCTCTTCAGCATAGTTTTTCCACAAATCTTCTGGATCACCGAAAAGGTAATTTCACCAAGTCACAGATTCATGGTCCATAATGTTTTGGATGCTGGACAGTCCAGATCAATTCCCTTTAGGTTTCAGAAAATTCCTTTGGCTATACCAACACATGCAAAACACTTACAAAGTGTCGGGTGCCGAAAAGGAGTAGATCCGATGAATCCTATGCCTCCATGTGTCCCCTTCTAGATCAATGGATATAAGACCTTCTAGGACTTCGACGATTTCTCAACAACACTATATTATTTTTTCTCCGGAGTGATCGACCTCCGGACCTCTGGATCTGCTGCCACCTATCCTTCTTATGATCAATGGTCCAGATCAACTACGCGTCCTTCCAATATCCAGAGTATTTTCCCTCTGGATCTATTAATCTGGTGACACGTGTCCTCTCCAATGGATGACCTAGATGACTTTGGGAATCCAGGCTTCGGGAGTTCTGGATTCTCCAACCTTTTTTTCTCCCGAACCTTCGAACTGACGGAGGCTCCAATCGTCCACCACATGTGCACTGGATCCAACGATCGATATTTTCTTCAGGCTCCTGGGACTTCGGGAACCTACATGCTTCCTTGACCAATTATTTCTCGGAGTGCTATACCTTCGGATGACAGATCTTCTGCATGTGTCCTTTGTAACGGATGACTACAATTACCTCTAGGACTTCGACACTTCGAGAGTCCGACCACTTTTACACATACACTCTCCAGTTCCTCCAAAGTGACCCTCCTCTGAAGTACGAGATCCCCCACCACGTTTCCCTAGAAAATAGACAACCCAGATCCACTTCGGGCTTTGGGACTTTGACATATTTTCATGCTCCATGACTTGAATCTTATAGAGCACTAAATCTCCAGACCTCCTCCGATCTACTGACACGTGTCCAGGGAATAGATACTCCTGCTGCACTTCAGCTCCCCACGACTTCAGGAGTTTTCTCCTAAGTATAAAATAAAACCTCCAGACCTCTAAATTCCAAAGGAACCTCAAGGTTAAATCACGCACTACTTACTTGAATCCGACGACTCGTGATCCTCATGCCTAGATCCAACAAACAAGATTTTTCCTTCTCCGTGTGCGCTCCTTCTCACAATAAGTTCACCTACACACTCCTTGTGCTCTCTGTGCAGGATTTCACTTCTCCTCCTGAGCTATATCTTCTGGTGTGACTTCTTGGAAACCTTATCCTAGAACTTGAGACATATTTCTCGTGCACTCCTTGCGCCTAATCAATGCACTCCATGATGAGCCCTCGGAGCATTCAATAACTCTAGTAAATATTCTTCAGAGTGTTCAAAAACTTTGATGTGCACTCATTTCACTACTCCTTCTCAGCTTTTGAATGATTCTAGTGTGCCCAATTGACACGTTCTTCTCTAAAATCAGAGTTCAAGTGCACTCCTTGCACTGGCTTCATAGAGTTTTCAATACTCTGGTGTGCACTCTTTGCACAAGCCTAAGAGAGCCCATCACTACTCATAAATATACAAAGATAGACAAATCTATATGAACTTGCAAATGTAATCTACTTGCATACATCTGCAACATATAATAATAAACACATAAAACATTCTGAGAATAAACATTCATTATACAAGAAAACACAAACACCTCATATGCAGGAAAAACTGCTTTTGTATTATATCAGAATGTATCTGTACAAATATTTACAAAGGATGGACTACAACAGAGTCTTCAACACTTTCTCTCCTCTCTTGAGCTCTCTCTACTAGTGCATCTACTCATGCTAATGATTTTAGATATAAGAACTTTTTTTTACAAAAGAGGGGCTCCTTGAGCCTTCCCTCCGGCTACCTACTCATATTGAATTGCATTGAATTACATTTAATGGGAATCTAGTCTGAATTAGATCTAAATCCCTCCTACTATCAACCATTAAAGGAGACTTTATCTATTACAATAACTCTCCTGTACAAAGACATAGAAATGGTTTTCCTTAAACCTCATAGACTTGAATTACATTTAATTGCATTAAAAATTTCAAATTGGGTTCAAAAGTAGAGGGTTGGCACCGATTTTATGACGTTGATGAGGTGGAGTGAGTCTCCTACATCATACTCTCACGCCGAAAAAAAAAGAGCTCTTGTTCATGGCTCCCCTGCTGTCGAGGTTGAGATCCTCCAAGATCCCAAATCTGAATTTGGGGTTGTCCATCTACTCCTTTGTCTTGCTACTATTGTTGTTGCTAAAGGTCCTCCTCTGTTCAACTTCCTCCCACTGTTGATTCCAACATCAACCTCCTTATCTCCTCTATTACTCTATCTAGTTGGTTCACTGGTTGAATCCTCCTTTGCAGTATGCTCTGTTGTAACTCATCTTCATCATCCAATTCCAAATTAACTTGTTGGATGCGTTGGCTCTATGCCATTACCATTTCCTCCAGGGCCTCCAATTATTCACACAGATAATTGGGAAGATCATCCTGATCTCCCATGTTGATTTCATCTCCTGTGGCATTAGCTTTCCACTCCACTACAGATTCCACTTCTACAACCATTTTACTAAGATGTTGCTCAGCTATATCCTATGATAGTTTTCTTTCTGTTAGTGTCTCCAACTCCTCATACATATCAACAAAGTCCATTTTGTTTGCTTCTCTCTCCTTTGTTGAAAGCTCCAATTCTGCAGTCGTCTCATGTTCATCTCCATGGTTAAAATTTTGAGCAATTTTATTGAATGCTCCTCTTCTTCTTCCATCTCATGGGAATATTTCAATGTCCGATCCTACTCCTCTATGACAATCTCTGTTGGATTTTTGTCCTTTGTTGCACCTTCAGTATGTGCATTGGCCTCTACTAGGCTACTTGGCAGGAATATATTGATTCCTCTAATGATCAAAATGTGCCTCTGATCCTCCTCCTCTGTCAGCCCTGCTTGTTGATCTGAACTCCTCTCCTATGAGTTCATGAGACTCTCAGACAGTCTCATCACATTTTCCTTTCCTAATTAGAAATTGGAGTTTTTTGACCTGCCCTCCTAGCAGTCTATGAGATCTTTGACTGATCCCATCTCATTTCCCTCCTGGAAATATGAAATTTCACTTCTTCCCTCCTAGAAGTCTATGATATCTCAGCGTGATCTCTCTCTATTTCCCTCTTGGAAATCTAAACCTTCATGTCTGCCCTCCTGGAAGTCTATGATATCTTCAACTGATTTCATCTCATTTCTCTCCTAGCAATCTACATTATCAA
Organism: Picea sitchensis; assembly: GCA_010110895.2. Classification (NCBI taxonomy): domain Eukaryota; kingdom Viridiplantae; phylum Streptophyta; class Pinopsida; order Pinales; family Pinaceae; genus Picea; species Picea sitchensis. Next base: position 6,473 of record SNQJ01S0139980.1, on the reverse strand, counting down.
CTCTACGCACCTGGAATTTACGAGATATTCAATTGATCTCTCTTCCTCATCATTGAGTTTCCTTCCAACCTTTGGTTCACAAATGTAAACCATCTCCTCTTCTGTGGAAATGAGGGTTTCAACATACTTCAACCACCTCCTTAAATTTTGCTTCTACCTTCTAGAAATCAGCTGTTGGATAGGCCACTTTGCCTTCTACTTCATGGGACATTCATACCTCCAACTTCCTCTCACTTCTTGCTACATATTCAACATCAACCTATTGATCTCTTCTCTAATTGCTTCGATCTCTTTACCCTTCTACTCTTTTCTCACCTTCCGACGGTCTTTTCCCTAACCCCTCTTATGGACTTCAATAACCATCTTCCTCCTCTGCTCTGAGAATGAAACTAGTTATTCTCACTCAACCCACCCAGCTATCTTCTTAGCCTGCTCTGCAAGCATCGTTGACTTCCTCCTATAACTCTACTGGTAGTCTCCTATCTACTGGACACCTTGCAACAATTTTCACAGAGAATCAATACTTTGTCTTATCCTCTCCTTCCTACTATCTACAGACAAAAACAAGCTTTGATACCACTTGATGTAGACCCCCTCCCTCACTCAGGGTTCCCACGACCTCCCGGTCTAGGATCATTCAAATCGGGAGATGAATTATCTCTTTGGGCTCTACTGAGCCCCCAAAATCCTTTGCACAGGTCCTTAATCTTCTAAGGCGCAGGTTCCTCAAAAAACTATAGGCTCTTACTAAGCCCTTTCTACTTTGAAACAATTTCAAAACCCTATCCATATTTCTCAGGCCAGCCCCACATATGAACAAGGGTTGTGACTAGATGCTAGTCAATAGTGCACTATTTCTGTGCCTTGACAATTTCTCCAAGCCCTTTTCTTTTAAAAATTTAAAACCGACCTTAGCCCCTTTTCCTCCGATGACAAAAGCATGTGACTATAGGCTGTGATCGAGTGCCAAGCCAAAGGGAGCTAATCCAGGCTTCGCCCTTCAGTGATTTATTCTTCACTCCAATGCATACAACACCCGTGAACTCCCAAACACTAGGCAACAAGATCAATGGATTTCAACAAATTACCGAGATCAACAACTCATATTTTATTTGTTCGAGATTCGATAATTTTTGGCTGCACCCAACATACACACAACACTTGTGGATCACCAATCGCCAAAAAGGGGCTTATCGGACGACTCTTATCTTCCCACCAAATCGACGACTCACAACACTTTGGTGATATCTTCACCATGATTTTTCCACAAATCTTCCACATCACCAAAAAGGTAATTTCGTCAAGTCATAGATCGATGGTCCACAATGTTCTGATTGACGAATAGTCTAGATCAATTCCCTTCGTGTTTCAGAGAATTCTTTTGGCTATACCAACACGTGCATAATTCTTATAAAGTGTCGGGCACCAAAAGAGAGTAGATATGATAACCCCTATTCCTCCACATGTCCCCTTCTGGATCAACGACTAGAATACCTTCCAAGACTTCGATGATTTCTCAAAAACACTGTATTATGTTTTCTCTGGAGTGTCATACCTCCAGATATACTACCAGTTGTCCCTCTTGTGATCAACGGTCTAGATCAACTCCACATCCTTCCAATCTCCCAGAGTATTTAACCTCAGGATATCCTAATCCCGTGACATGTTTCCTCTCCAATCGATGACCTAGATGACTTCGAGAGTCCTGGCTACACCAACATATTGTTCTCCTCAACCTCTGAACTAATGGAGGCTCCAATCGTCCACCGCATTTCCACTAGATCAATGATCCAGATTTTCTTTGGGCTCTAGGGACTTCGGGAACCTACATGTCTCCTCGACCAATTATCTCCCGGAGTCCTATACCTCCAGATGACAGATCTTCTGCCATGTGTCCTTTGTAGCAGATGGCTACGATGAACTCCAGGACTCTGACACTTTGGGAGTCCGACCACTTTTACACATACACTCTCCAGTTCCTCCAGAGTTACCCTCCTCTGGAGTACGAGATCCCCCGCCACATGTCCCTAGAAAATAGATGGCCCAGATCCACTCCGGGCTTCGGGACTTCAACAGATTTTCACTCTCCACTCATTGAATCTTATGGAGTTCTAAAGTTTTAGACCTCCTCTAGTCTGCTGACACATGTCCAGGGAATAAAAGGTCCTGATGCACTTCATCTCCCCACAACTTCGGGAGTCTACTCCTAAGTATAAAAGAAAACCTATGGACCTCTGGAGTCCAAAGGATCCTCAGGGTTAAAGCACGTGCTACTTACCTGGATCTGATGACTCATGATCCTCTTTCCTAGATCCAACGGATGAGATTTGTCCTTTTTTATGTGTGCTCCTTCTCCTTTCTAGACTTTGATCTAACGGTCCAAAATGCTCTTAGTAGCTGATCCAATGGATGCTGAAGTTTACTCCTTTGTATGTGGCTACGCTCTCCTTCTGATGAAAGATTTTTTTTTAACTTTTCAAAGGCTTATCTTTTGATCTTCTCTCTGCAAGCTAATTGCTCGACTTCCACCCGTGCTACACCTTCTGATCTTGAAACGCTTTTAAAATTCAAAGGGGCCCGACCCTTTGAAATTTCTCTCCTGTAGGGATGTCTATCTGCCTATGCTTGCGTTCTAAAGATGCTATTCCTCCTAATATTTAGACTTTGAAATAATTCCTCCTTTGCACTCACCTTGTGCTTCCTTCACTGTCTATGACTTAGACTGTCTCTACCTCTACACTCCTTGCATAGGCATTGCAAACACTTGTGCTATTCCTATTGAGATTTCTAACTTACTCAAGTCCTAAGGGTCTTGGCCCTTCATTCCTTCAAAATAAATTCTTGTGCTCTCTTGGCACTCTGCACACGTCCCCCAAAGATTTTGGACTTTTGTAATGGTCCTCAGTGCACTCGTTGCATTGGATTCACCTCTTGAAACTTGAACTCTGGAATTTCACCTGTACACTCCTTATTCTCTTTGTGCAGGATTGTACTTCTCCTCTTGAACTATATCTTATGGTGTTCCCTCTTGGAAACCTTATCCTATAACTCGAGATATATTTCTCACTCACTCCTTGCACCTTCTCAATGCACTCCTTGTTGAGCCCTCAGAGCATTCAATAACTCTGGTAAATCTTCTTCAGAGTGTCCAACAACTTTGATGTGCACTCCTTGAACTACTTCTTCTGAGATTTTGAATGATTCTGGTGTGCCCACTTGGCACGCTCTTCTCTGAACTCACAAGAGAGTTCAAGTGCACTCCTTGCACTGGCTTCACATAGTTTTCAATACTCTGGTGTGCACTCTTTGCACAATCCTAAGAGCCTAAAACTACTCAGAAATCTACAAAGATAGAGAAATCTATCTGAACTTGCAAATGCTATCTACTTTAATACATCTACAACATACAATAATAAACACATAAAACATTCATAGAATAACCATTCATTATACAGGAAAACACAAACACCTCATATGCATGAAAAACTGCTTTTGTATTATATGTGAATGTATTTGTACAAATATTTACAAAGGCTGGACTGCAATAGAGTCTTCAACACTTTCTCTCCTCTCTTGAGCTCTCTCTACTCGCTCATCTACTAATTCTAATGAATTTTGATACAAGAGAATTTGTTTACAAAAGAGGGGCTCCTCGAGCCTTCCCTCCAGCTACCTACTCGCATTGAATTGCATTGAATTACATTCAATGGGCATCTAGTCTGAATCAAATCCAGGTCCCTCCTATTGTTTTCCATTAAAGGTGACTCTATATATTATAATAAATCTCTTGTACAAAGTCATATGATCAATTTTCCGTAAACCTCACAGACTTGAATTACATTTAATTGCTTTAAAATTCTTAAATTGGGTTCAAAATGAGAGGGTTGACGCCTCTCTTTCCTTGGAACCCATTCCTCCTTGTGTGTTGATGCGTTGCTTTGTTGGTGCTAATGAAGTAGATTGATTCTCTTGGATGAGAGAAGTTCAAGGATATATAATTTATATAATACAAAACCAATATAGTATGAAGCATTTTAACTTAATTTATGTGATAAATTAATAAGGTCGAGGGTGAAAACAAATTTTTGTTTGGAGTGCCCTATTTGTACATAGACATCAAGGTTCAACTTGAAGCTTTTGGTAAAATACAAACCGATCAGGAAGTAGATATGGATATTGAATTTCAATACTCCTTTGAGGAAGAAATACCTATATCCATTTATTTTAGTTATCTTATAAAAAATGAGTGCCAATTCATTGTGTTTGTTGGCTAGAAGAAGTTTCATAAATGAAGAATTTCATTTCATGTCAGTGTTGTTGATATTATGGTAGCTTCGGGAGGTATGAACCTCTATTATGACCTTTGAAAAGATTAGAATGGTCTGTAAGGAAGCAAAGAAATGAAGGAAACCCTAGACGAGATGTCAGCTGAAGATAGATAATTAATATGAATTAACTAGTACCCAAAGAGAGAAGTCGGCCCAGGAAAGTCTACTAGGAATACTATAAATACAGGGTGCCAGTCTCTCATTTGACACACTCTCAGAATCACATAAATCCATTTTCTACGCATTGCAGTCTAGCAGTCTTGTGCGCAAGTCCCGAGGAAGGTGTTGCGCCAGTTTTTGGGTGAGACTATATGATCAGCTTGGTTACTTCTTACTTGGTGCATTAGCCTTGCTTGGATATTGGATTGCTACCGGGATTATTCTCTCTGTCAAGGTCAAGGTGCTCGGAGGGTGGCTTCGGCCTATGGTTGGGTGACAAGGGTATTATCAATGGTAAAATGAGCACAATCCTTCATATTCTAATAGGTTATGGGCCCACACCTCCTTCATTCAGTCTAACCACTGGAAGGAAACATAGTCATTAGGATATTGAGCTTGCTGAGGAACTGTCGCTAGGGTTACTAATAGGATAAACTTCCAAGACACTACCGCTAGGGTTACTAACAGAAGCAGTTGCAGAAACCCTAAATATCAGATTCGACACCTTGTAATGGATCATCTCACTGAAGGAGAGGATATTCATATGCGCCCTAGTTCATCACACCTTTTGGATCTCTCAGAAGATAGAAATGACAGAGTTTAAGTTTTGGATCAAGGCATGACCAACTACCAGTCAACCGAAGACATGAGTGAAACAATCAGTCTTCTACACTACTCAGCACTCACCAAAACAATTGAAGATGACATGTGGATAATCGATAGTGAAGCTTCTAGGCACATGACGGGAGATCAAGCTAGAATCTCAAATCTAAATGAGAAGAAGACATTGTACAAAGTCAAGCTTGGAGACAAAAACACTTATCTAGTGGAAGGATTTGGACAAGCCTTCGTCAAGTTGAAAATAGGTAACAATGTTCAACTAAGGAATGTTTTATATGTACCTGGTTTAGAAAAGAATCTTGTATCCATATCTTTCCTAGAAGACAAAGGAAACATAATAGCTTTCATGGATGGAAAAGTGTTATCATTGCATAAAGACTCCAACATAGAGAATGTTAGGGTTATTGGAAGTCGTGAAGCAAATCTGTATAGACTACTAGAACAAAATGAAGAATCTCTTGTACACAAAAAACTCAACCCCAATGAACTTTGGCATAGAATGTACGCTCATATTAATTATCAATGATTACCTTTTATCAGAAGAATGGTTGAAGGAATACCATAATTGAAATCTACACATGAAGGAATCTGCAAAGGATGTGCTCTTGGGAAGAATATCAAGAAACCATTCCCAAGAAGCAACAACAAATCTAAGGAGATTCTAGATCTAATACACTCATATGTTTGTGGTCCGATGCTAGTTAAATCTCTAGGAGGAACCCTATACTATGTAATCTTCATAGATGACTATTCAAGAAAGACTTGGCTATATCTATTGAAGACAAAAGACGAAATATTTAACAAGTTTCAAGAATTCAAAGTAGAGATAGAGAACGTCACAAACAAGAAGATCAAGACTTTAAGAAAAGATAATGGAGGAGAATATACCTCAAATGAATTTTTTTCATTCTGCAAATCAGGAGGGATTAGGAGGGAGCTGACTATTCCTCATAATCCTCAACAAAATGGTGTAGTACAAAGAAAGAACCAGTCTATTGAAGAAACCGTAAAATCCTTACTAAATGATCAAGGTCTACCCATGTTCTTATGGGGAGAAGCAACAATGACAACAATATATGTGCATAACAGAAGTCCTCATCATATATTGAAGGACATGACACTAGAAGAAGCCTTCTCAGGTAAGAAACCTAATGTGGAAAACCTAAGAATATTTGGATGTCTTGTTTACTCTCACATTCCCAAGGATAAAAGGAATAAACTAGAACCCTCAGGAAAGAAGGCGATATTTGTGGGACACAATGATTCATCCAAGGATTATAGAATATATATTCTAGAACAACACAAGCTCGAAGTCAGTAGAGACGTAACATTCAATGAAAAGATGGCTTTCAAGAAATCCATAGA